>JASZXS010000061.1:0-54636 GCA_035521475.1 Tremellales sp. Uapishka_1 | reverse complement strand
GTTTATCAGGATTTCAGAAGAAAGGAGGCGTGGGAGGATATGGATTTTACGCTTGTTCGAGTCGAGTCGAGCGTGACTTGTCGATGGCTTGTAACGAGGGTGACAGGACAACGGTGGAATGAGGCGAGTCGGTGGACGGGCAAGAGGTAAGAGGCAGGATGCGATACAGAGACCAGAGCGAGACGGCGCGAATGCATCCGTTCGAGCCAATCACCTTCCGACCTGGATGCTGATGTGGCACCCCAGTCTAGGGCCGTCATACTCGCTAACCCATTCTGCTCAACGCCGTCTAGCATCCAAACCCTATTCCAGAGGGAGAGGCACCCAGCAGGCCAAGGACTAGCATAAATCCCACTAGGTGCAGAACGAACTCGCGTTCCTCACACCGACCAGCTGACCCCGGCGTTGATGCGGCGATGTTCCACATGCATAATCTACCCTTATCCTTCCATCGCTTGCACCAACTTTCTAAAGTAGCTGTTCTCGTCCTTCTTCAAGGTCTCGGGCGAGTCATATTCCAGCACTTTCCCGGCACCCAACACCAAAATCTTGTCATAGTCCATCACAGTCGACAATCGATGCGCCACCGTCAAGACCGTGCAGGACGAGGGCAACGACCGGATCGATTGCTGGATCAAGGTATCCGTCTCAAAATCAACCGACGCCGTGGCCTGCAGCGGTCAGCTTCCCGCATATATCCCCCTGACAACGTACCTCGTCGAGAATCAGCACTTTGGAGCCTCGAACCAGGGCTCGGGCTAGGGCGACTAATTGCCTTTGACCCTGAGACAGATTGCCTCCTCCCGCCGCGATCTGGTAGTCGAGCGTCAGACGCTGAGGGGTGTTGGCTCCTCCGTCTGATCGGCGCGACGCTCCCAGACCTGACGACTGGAGAGCATCGTTTAACGTCAAGTCATCGTGATCACCGAAGGGGTCCTGGGAGGGGTCAGCCGTGGTCTGACCCAACATGGTTACGCACGAGATTGAATCGGAGGCTTCCGGAAAGCAAAACCTGATCGGCATCAGCCAGGCTCTTCACCATCTTTTTCCACGTACCGGGTCCTGGGGAATGATTGTTACGTTGGATCGTAGGGCATGCAGATTGATGTTCTCCGTCTTGATACCATCAATGATCACACTTCCCGTCGTAGGCAGCATTCTCAAAATAGCCAAGGCCTTTGCGGTGTCAGCGCAGCTCCCCCTTCGATACCTACCAGAGTACTCTTGCCACTGCCCGTCCTGCCGACGATTCCGACCTTCTCCCCGCTGGAGATCACCACATCCAGGTCTTTCAGGACAGTCGGCCCGTCTTCAGAATACTTGGCCGACAGCTTGCTGAGCACGATGGAACCGGAAGTGGGCCAGGAGGCCGGCGGCTGTTTCTCAGTGACATCCTTGGGTTCTTGGTCGATAACAAGGTAGTCTTCAATCCGCTGCAGGGGTCAGCGCGGTGCAAAGCATTCACACCCACCTCCACAGAGTTTCCAGACACCTCCAATTGGTTGACGGTTCGTACCCTGTGACAGAAGTAAGAATTAGCGACCAATTTGACTTCAGCTGCAACCGGATGGCGTACCACCACTACAACAAAGTCAGCATCTGAGGTCTACAGGAGTGGTGGACTTGCCAGGATCATTTGCGAGAACGCGATCGCTTGAGACAGCGCGAAACCAGTAGTGGACGCATCGAGCCGGGGACCATAGACCAGGAACGCTATTGAGGGTTAGTTTGCCCTTTGCACCGAAACACACCACGCACCTGCCAAAGAGGCTGCAAATGCAGCACCGATCATGTCGATCCGGACTACACAGGTGTCAGGACAATTCTCGATCATACAAACTACTCACCTGTGACCCATCTGTTCAAGTTGTAGCTACGAAAGGTTAGCCCGCATCCCCAAACCTCGGAATGTCTTACTACTGCACAGAAGGTCAGCAGGGGCTCACAAAAGTCGATCGACCTACTGCTGTCGCCGTTCGAGTATACTTGTCTGCTCGTCGTCGCGCCTCGATCCGAAGTTTCCTACAAACAATCAGCTTCTCATTGTTCATGTAATTACCCACTCTTGTGCACCATATGCTCTGACCGAAACGATCCCCGTAATCGCCGCCGAAAAGTGAGAAAACAAAGGACTCTTGGCGTTCGACATCTCGCGCTGTGCCCTGTCAGTCGCGCCCATGTGGCAACCAAGAGACCCACCTTTACGGACAATTGAGCATGGATATACAGTTCCCCCAAAAACCCTCCCAAAGCACCGAGGATCTGACGTCAGCAGAGCTCGAGAGAGGAGGACGTACAACGGCCGGAATGGAAAAGATCGGAATCCAGAGAACGATTGAGATCAGCTTGATGGTCATCGAGATGCTGAGTTCTGTGAATTGGTCGAAAAGCTATCGGGGATCAGTGGTTGGTCGTCCGCCACAGAAGACATGGCTTACATCGGTAAATTCGCCATCGACGTTCTTGATATCTTTGGTGAATCGACTGATGATTCGTCCGACGGGGGTCGAGTCCAAGAATCTCATATAAGCTAGCGAGTCAGCTTCATCTATATTCTGCACCCACCTCCGAGGATATGGTCCACGAGATTCTTGTGGATCGCTCGCGATGCTCGAATGGCGCCGATAAAGTAAAGCGACTGAGCTCCGCTCAAGGTCACAATTCCGATAACCACCAAGCCGACATAGAGGCCGAGGTAGTAGAGCGCAGAGACTTGTCTCCAGTCATCGGCTGACGCATACGCCCTCGCCCAGATTCCCAGCCAGTAGTTTTGGAAAGCGCTCGCGCCGTAAGCAAAAATCATGGATCCAAAGTAGATGAACCAAAAGATCGGGCCGCCAAAGTTGCTACGGATGGTGAGCTCTGGGCGGTCGTACCGACCTACCTCAAAAACGAAAACATCGCCTTTTTCGAGATTCGTCCTTCCCCCTTCTCCTCATCCTTGATCAACTTGTTGACCGCCTTCTTTTCCTCGGGTTTCACGTTGGCGTTTGGAATGACCTCGGCCGCCTTTTGTTCCTCGACCCTTTCCTCCTCCACTTCTTCCTCAATCATGTCGTCGTCTTCAATCGGTCCCGCGCTCTTGACGCTGCCGTCTTCATTCAGATGTATGATGTAGTCGGCAATAGGTCCAGCCAGTCCGGTATGGTGAGTCTACATGTCAGCTCGGCTTTTAACGGACCACTTACCACCAAGAGCACGGTCCGACCCTTAACCAGATCGCTCTTGAAGCAGTTGTCAATGATCCATCGAGACGTGAGCGTGTCCAGCGCGGAAAAGATGTCTGACCGACTTAGCGCACTCATCCCCCGTCACTCACCATCCAGGAGAACAACGTCAGTCTTGGAGTAGATGGCCCGCGCGAGCGTGATTCGAGCCTTTTGGCCACCACTGAGAGTAACTCCCTTTTCGCCAACTTCCGTACTATCGCCGTCCTCAAACAAGGTCAAGTCCGTCTCGAGACCGCAACCGTAAATGACCTTTTTGTACCGGTCCTCCTCGAACGGTTCCCCAAACAAGATGTTGTCCTTGATCGATTCCGACATGCACCAACTTTCCTGAGCGGCATAACTGACTCCGCCAGTTCTGGGCAGATGAAAGAACGATCCCTCCTTTTGCTCGAAATGGAGCTCGCCAATGAGGGCCTTGGGGATCAGTCGCTGGACCGTAGCGTCTTAACTCACCTGGAGAAGAGAACTTTTACCGGATCCAGTAGGCCCGGCAATGATGTTGATCTTGCCCTTGACAAACGTGACGTCGGGGATTTGGAGCGAGAAATTGGCAGAGGCCGCATCGGTTTCAGAGCCCCAGGTGAAGACGGCATCGTGGATACGGATCAGGTCCTCGGATTCAGCTTCAAGCTGGGCCGGGGTTGAGATGGAAGCGGTGGTCCCCTCGGTCCAAGCGTCGATCATTTCGCTCTGCACAGGTCAGCCGCGGACAGTCGAAATCATTTACCTCTTGGAAAAAGGCGTTGAGACGTTTCAACGAGACACTAGCGGTGACAAACTCGTTGATCTGCGAATCTCAGTATCGCTCCGCAGCAGTCTTTACTCACCAAGTAGAAACACTGCGATTTTGATATGAGCTCCATCCCGGAACACCCTGCACACTCACCATTCCCATCACACCCTTCAGGCTCTCAAAGACCGTCATACTGGTAAACACTTCCCGAGATCAGCTTTGTTCGCGCCAAAGCCTCACCGGTCGACGCGGTCAACTCCCGCTTCTGCACCAAGGTGTACATGGCAAATGTGACAACCATGGTCAAGATCGGCAGAGCACCAGAGAGCATCTCCGTACCACTGCCACGTATCAGGAATCGTCACCGCTAAGACTTTCACTCACAGCATCATCAGTCTCCTCTTCCAGATGAGACCTATTTCCTCTTCCCGCTTGGCAGAGATGCGGTCCTTGATCCGGCTCTCCCAACCAAACATTTTGATAATTCGGATCTAGAACCGCGTCAGCCGAACACGAAACAGCGCCAAACTACATACGGCCCCGATGGCTATACCCCTGTAAGCATGCATTCTGTAAAACTCGAGCCAAACTCACCTTCCGTAATGGTGTCGATCCTCGAGTCCGTCTGGAATCCTTAGTCGCTAGCCCTTTTCTCACCAATAACTCACGGCCAACATTCTTCGCTCCTGATACCCGGCAGACCACTTGGTGAGCATTCCGGGGACAGGCAAAGTGATCAACATGATGAACATTCCGATGATAGAACCTGTGCCCATCAGCTAGACTCATCCGATTCGCAGAATACCTACTCCAACTGAGGATTCGGTATAGGACAAAGACCGACAGCATCACTTGGATCGGGGTGAATACAAATACCAGGGCGAGATCTCTTCCGTTGATGACGTTCTCCAGATCTGCCGCCATGAGGACGTTAATTTTACCCGCGATCCCTTGCGATTTGGCCTTTTTGGCTTCCAGATCCGCGGCCGCTTTTTGATCGGCCTTTTTGTCCTTGTCCTTACTGGACCCAGCCGAGCTGGCGACTTCGGTGCTGTCTGACGAGTCTGCGCCACCTTCCACCAAGACAACAGGGGTGTGTTCCAGAACCTCTTCAACAACGATCGTGGGGCCTTCGGCAATCTCGGCCTTGGTCTCGTCCTCTGTTGCGTCCTTCATTCGAAGTCGAAGAGCGTGGTCAAACAAGACTTGGGTCAAGAGTGCTTCTGCTCGGACGAGACTTCGGGTCGTGGTGAAAATGTAATATTGAATAGCCAACGAGCCGAGGACTGGGCCTGCAGAGTGGTCAGAAGAGATCAGCATAAAACATCTAACGCACCAACGAAAAGGACACCGATCCACACAATGGGGCGGAACGTCGCGCCTTCCCCATTGGTCTCGAGATACCTTCGAGACGTCAATAAGCTGGAGGGGTCATGCAGTGATCACCTACTGCAAGAGCTTGTTGATGCCGACAGGTCCAGACAACTCCATGACTGCGCTGATGACGGTCATGGCGCAGATGATGATGATCTCTTTCCAGTACACCGCGGCAAGACTCTTCCACAAGTGGCGAGGCTTTAATCCCTTGTTTCGTCGACGGACAGGGTCAAGCTTCTCGATGTGGGCCTGCAAAGATCAGCCGGGGTCTGCCTTGAAAAGACCACCTACATCATACAGATACTCGGCGCCGTCGTAATCGGCCATTGGATGCTGGAAACGTCAATTCATGGCATGGGCTGGTCACATACCATATCGTTGTAAGCGAGGGCGGGCGTCTTCCAAGCGGTCAAAACCAGTCCGGTCATGTAGTTGTAGAACAGATACGAAAACAATGATGCCGTCTGTTCCGGATGGACGTCTTTTTCCGGGGTAGGTCGAAGTGGATTGACGGGCACATAGGTTCTCGGTCGGATGAAGGGAATGATTACTCCGGCCAGACCAAGGATACCTACTCTGACCCAGGTGGTCCACTCGTTGACGTCGGATGGATTCAAAAAGTACGTGAGAAGGGGGTAGATGTCTCGGTAAGCGTAGAGGGCGAAGGCGATCATCAGGAGGACGTCGACGTGGAATGAGATGTGACGTCGGAGAGGGGACAAGGGTCTCAGCGTGAGCAAGAGCGATGTGATCATGACAGTGTACGCCTGTAGATCGTTAGCACCCAGAGAAGGACAGCGAGACCTACGTAGAATCCACAGACTCCGAATTCCGACCATTCCAGACTGGAGTAGTCATCCACCGTCGACTTGTTATGCTTTCTACCCTTGTTGTGCTTGTGCTTGTGCTTCTTCAAGATATCCATGTCCACCAGCGATCCCGTCGTCTTTTCGGGCGACTCTGCTCGGATCGCCGCGTAGATGCTGATGCCCAACAGAGCACATAGACAAGCCGTCCTCAACAGCTCCAAGGCAAAGAGCCAAGAACCGAAATCCCGGAGGGATCGTATGTGGGCTTTGAAGTCTGCTGTGAGACCGCCAGAGGGCATGGCCGGAGGCGGCGACGGCGGTTCGACCTCGTCATCGTCCTCGAGAGCGATGGGTTGGTAGGGTTTAGCGAAAAAGCGGTTCTTGATGGATCGGTACACGACCGGCAAGACGACGCGGAGGGTAAAGATGAGAAGCGATATTCCGACGAGGATGGGAAGGAGCAAAAGAGTGTGTCGAAGAAGGAACGGTGCTGGGCTACAAGGACGATGAGCTAGCGATGCGGTGCGAGTGCAAGACGCATACTGAGCTTTTTGGTTGCTGGCCGAGCCTGCAAGTATGCTCTGAGCGCCGTCCATCTCTAAGGACGCAGGTGGGATGCGGTCACCGTTGTTCGGCCTGCAGAACAGGATAGAGCGAGATTTCAAAGTACAAAGTCGACTCTAGTCCGGCTCCGAAATGAAATCGAAGCGGAGTGGGACCGCATGGCGCCGAACGATAAGCCGTGAATGGCAAGGCACAGCGTCGGTGGGGGTGGTTTGGGATATCCCCGATTGGTCAGCCAGGCAGTATCCAACCGAAGGGCAGTTGCGAAGTTGCACAGCGAGCGATGGGGCAAGGCAAGGCTGCTCCATGTCTAGCCAACTCGCCATGCCAGGCCTGTCGCAGGAACATTCGTTGAAAGAACCACGCGCAACAGCAAGCCATCAAGCCCAAAAGACAGCCTCGCAGGAATCTTTCGATGGCTTTAGGCCATATGGAAATCGGCTGTTCTACCTACAGCAAGATAGCAAAGCAAGATGTAGACAATATGTGGTGCTTCCGACGTCCTCGCCTTCTCGCTACTCGGCTGCCGTGCAGCAATTTCCAGTCTTGACGATTTCGGAGCATAGACCTCTCAGTGTGTACTATAATAAAGTGAAAGATCACCGACCCGATAGCAATCGCAAGATCGAGAACCAAGCAAAAAAGAGAGAAGGACTGAACATGTCGGCGACACGACAAAAGCAGCCCATCGGCTTAGGCTTAGGCTTGGGCTTGGGATTTGGGATCACGGACGAGGTGGATGTCTTTACTCCGGACAGGAATGATTTTGGTGCAATCCAGTACGGTGTCTCACATACGCATAGCGCCCGTCGGCTGACCTGCTACCTAGGCCAGTCTCGGAAGGCAACCTCCGCTCGTCCATCCCCCTGTCTCCTCCGCAACGCTCCTCTGGCCCGCGCTCAATCGGCACCCGGAGATCCTTTTCCCGGGTGTCCTCGCACCTCCCTCCAACCCGCTACACGGGTCGTCCGCCCCTCTACAGCTCTCCCCAGCTAGACAGCTCCCTCGCCCATATCTCGCCCGCCCAGCATCTCCGTCAGATGAAGAAACGCTCCATCGCGAGCCGAAACTACGGCCTTTCTGCGGGCGTTGGTGACTCGCTCGACCCGCTCGGCACCCACGTCCCCTCGTCGCCGAGCCCGACGCTGAAGTCGAGTCCCATCATGCCGAGCTCTCCGGTCCTGGATGACGTCTCGCGACCGGGACATGATCCCCTGATGGCGGGCTCCATCGCGCTCGGGGTATTGCTCGGGCTATTGATCCTTGGGGTGTCCGGCTGGGCGGGCTACAGCTACCGGCGCCGGCTCTTGCGCGCCAGGGACCTCGAGGGGGACAGCAGCTCGAAGAGCTTTGATGCGTCGAACGTTGTCGAAAAGGGCCTGAAGCCGAGGTCGTCCATGGATACGTACACCCTGAGGCCCGAGGAAGCCCAGCTGGGGACCGTATCAGAGTCCGATGCGGTCGTCACGCCGCGGGTCTCCTTCATCGACCTCTCCATCCCGACCGCCGATTTTATCCGCCCGTCCGATATCGACTTCTCCCACACATCCCAATTCCAAGGGAAAAAAAGCCGCATCTCGCTCGCTATCGAAGATGGCGAGCGCATCCTCGCCCTTGTCAACTCGAACGGCATCTTTCCTTCCCAGCTAGTCAGCCCACTCGGTCTTGCCGCCATCACCGAAGGATATGAGCAAGAAGGGGACGCCGACCTGCCCCGGCCCTGCTCTGTCCTTTCTTCCTCCACAACGTCGTCGACCTCCTCGTACACCGTCTCCACCCCGGACCGGTCCCTCTCATCCATCGACACCAGGCTGTCCGGCAGCCAGAGTCAGACCATCATCAACGTGAAATCCATCGACACGCTCCGCACCGCTGTCGGGCGGACAATGAGTCTCCAGCCCTCCCGCAAGGTCCTCACTGCGCTGCAGCTCATGCGCACAGGGACGGACCGCAACGCATCCACCCTAGAGGATATCAAGGAAACCACCGTCCAGCGCTCGAAGTCGTTTCCCGCACGACTCCTCGCGCGACGATTGTCGTCCTCGTCCTCGTCTTCCGATCTCGACTCGGAAGACCTCGCGTTGGCCAAACGCGGATCCCAAGTCCTTGCGGCGGGATACCTACGTCGCGCGCTTGCCGCCTTGGTCCAAGAACCATCTGCACCCCTTACCATGTCAGACGACGAAGTCAAGATTCAGCGGTACCTCTCCGAAGTCGAGGCGCACGAGCGACATCACCCTACGAGAGACTCGCTCGAGTCGTCGTTCACCACCGAAAACGAGTTTGAGTACTACAAATCTTCGACCGGCAGCTGGGGTACATACCCCTCCAGCATGGAGTTCGACAGTTACTTCCAGACATCCGACGACGAGGTTTCCGAAGACGACTTTGGCGATGGCGAACTCGACGACTTTCCCCTGCCGATGGCCCACCTGCCTTGTATTAGGGTGACGAGTCATTGAGACAGCATGCCGAGCATGGGATACTTGCATACTAGAAACTAGAAGATGTACAACAATTGACACAAGGCTCCACCTCATCTAAGCAGACACCCGAGTCATGGCAGGCCCCGCAATGTCACTCCCATTCCCCTGCCCGTCCACAAGGTGGCTCGGAGCAGGATTTGCAGCCGCGAGTTGACTGCCTACAAACGCCTTGATCTGCGGCAAGACGTCGTTTAGCACATCAACGACTTTCGCATGTTCTATCTATCGTCAGTCGCTGATCCATCAAGGGCGCCAGCCGACTCACCAGAGGGAATGATCTGCCCTCCAAGCCTCTTCTTCGACCTCTCTTCCTCCAGTACAGGATGCGCAGACGGTAGATAGACCCGATTGTTCTGCTTCGTCAGCCACAAAGTCATCTCCTAGCCTTACCTTTCTGAACCAGTCCCGCCGACTCTCATTGTTCGGATCTATGCGAATCATTGAATGCATACCGGCAACTTGCACCACCGCCTTCACCTTCCGCTCCACCTCTGCAGGGCATCAGCGTCACATGAATCACAGTAAGAAGCATACCTCTGTGATTGACCAGGTCCATGACCGCCGCACATGCCGTCCCATGCCCAATTAGCACAACATTCGCCGCTTCGGACAGCCTTTTTACGGTCAGCTTCGCGCCGCTTCATGAATGCGAGCCTGAACTGACTGTATATAGTTGTCCCAAATGTAAAGCATGAGCTGTTTATCGACCGAGTTTCCCCCCTTCGTGACATAATTATTGCCAGGCTGATGGAATGCTCAGTCGAGATCATGTGGGGAAAGAATTCTCACTTTTAAGGAGAGAGTAGGTATTTGACGCAAGACATTGACGTCGATCAGCCCGTAGCCATTCTCCAGAACCCAGTTGACGATGAGGTCACTCGTATCGAGCTGTGGTCATCAGCTGACTAACTCGCCAGACATTTTAGGGTTATACCCACAAGATAGCTGTTCGTTAGGTGGACATTACTCGTAGAGACTCCGTCCGTCTCCACCCTCAAGTTCCCGCTGTAAAACTTGAGATACCAATCCTCAAAAATCGAGATGATCACCCACAAGTCATGCACGAAGACCACCATCGTGCTACTTGGCCCGGCTTCATAGACATTTTCGCTGGCAGGCGGTCAGCCCATCTCTGGAGCGATCTGGCAGGAAAGGAGAAACGCTTACGTGCAAATGATCTGGCCACCAAAATTGTCCTCCAGTTCCGTACTTGCAAGCGGGATCTGGAACAGCTTGTACTTGGTGTACAGATGATGCGCTCGATGTATCTTCAACAAGTCTTTTGGATTTCCATCAGATGCACCTCTGTCGATGCCGTAGCAAGACATACCTGGTATCGAAATCACAGGTGCTATATCTTCGGTTTCCGTCACTGAGGTGCGATCAGCTGCAGTTTACCGGCGGGAACATGTGCACATACCTTCCGGGGGTTCACAAGAAGGCACGTTGATGCTCTTCCAGTATCTGCTCTGCACCTTGGCCACTTGGTAGATCACCTCGGTAGCCAATTCCGATGCTTCGGAAACATCCAATTCGGCTGGCGTTTCGCCCAAGAGAACATGTGCAACTGCCAAAGCTGAGTCCGAAATGGCATTCAAGTTGTAGCCACCCTATATTGGTCAGGTCTAGGTCGTTGGTACCAGACGACCTACTTCGAGAGCAACAACGACTTTTCCTCCTGCCAGGGCACAGAGCATGTGTGTCATATGGCCATATGCTGCAGGGGTCACATGGCATCCACCAAGCTTGTCGCCTTCAGCAGCATCGAACCCAGCGGAAACTGAAAACGCACGTTAATGGGACAGAACGAGAATCATTGAAGGAACGTACTGATGACTAGATCCGGATCAAATTCATAGGCGATGGGCATCACGATTTTTTGGAAAGCGTAGATGTAGTCTGCGTCTCCAAAGCCATGCTGCGGCCAAGGTATATTGACCGTCCTGGATTCATCAGAGCAAGAACCGAGCTCTTAAGGTGGAAGACTTACTTCCCTTCTCCCGCATGCGTACCGACCATATCGAGGGCACCAAAATCACTCGTGGGGTAGAATCGCCCGCCGTCGTGTCGGTGTATCGAAATATACAGCACGTTCGGGTCATCCCAGAATGCCCTCTGGGTTCCATTTCCGTGATGCACGTCCCTAAAAGCTTAATCAGCTATTCCAATTGGATGCCTTACCAGTCCAAGATCAAGACTTTCTTCGCCAAGCCCTTGTTGATGACATCGCGAGCGGCAACGGCTACGTTGTTGTAAAAACAGAACCCCATGTGTTCGTCCGGTTCCGCATGGTGGCCTGGAGGACGCACGATCGCAAAGGCGTTTCGGACCTCTTTCTGACAGACCGAGATGCACGCTTGGATGACACCTCCGCACGACAGTCGAGCACATCGAGCAGTCTCTCTGCAGACATAGAGAGATAGCGCTTCGTAATACTGTTTCGAATCTTCGATAATCTGGTCCGTCAAAGCTGGGTGAAGATTGTCAGTCGAGATGTTATTGTAGACTAAGATGTACAACCGACCTTCCGTCCCCTGGACCTTGTTCCAATGATCCTCTGAATGTACTAGTATCGCCTGCTCGAACGTCACCTCCTCAAACGCCAGCCTTTTCATCCTCTTAATCAAACCCTGCTCAGCCAAGCGGGAAAAGATCCGCTTGATCCTCATTGGTTCTTCCGGATGCGTGTCCTCTCCCACTTGGCCATCCGAGTGATCTGGTGTCGGCTCATAGCCGCTGGTACAATGAAGCATCATCAATGGGTCATAGACGTAGCCCGTTCGTGTCATCTTCTGCGGTGTGGCAGATGGTATAATGGATTGCGATTGGGTACCGATCATGGGCTCGAGTGACTGATTGACGATGGAAGGTCGTCCGATTGACGGGGATGGCGAGCGGTAGTCAGCTCGGGGGAGTTGGCCAATCGTGATCGAAGGAGGTGGATCCGAGGAGGAAGATGGTACCGGTTCGGGATTAGATTGTGAGGGGTGAGTTGATTGGGTTGAGTCGGTGAGAGGTGCAGTCGGCGGGATTGACTGAGTGAGCTCCTGATTTAGATTTGCTTGCGTCGGCTGCGAAGATTGAGTTGCATCCGGGTGCGCCAATGCGGAGCTCGAAGCCACAGGTTGGGGTTGCTGGGTAAACACATCCACGATGGGGGCAAATTGGGGAACCCCCAACGCACTTGTCGACGGAATTTCAGGTGGCATTGTGTCCGTCCTTATCTCGAGAGTGGTCGTCTCCTGCTCGGTAGTGGTTTCCCCATCGATATCCATCTGCTCGGCATGCGACTCTGAGGCAGTAATTGTCACTACTGTCGTTGCTTGAGGAGCTTCAGGCTGAGGTTCAGGAGTAGGATCGACATCCATGGCGTTCGAGTCCGACATCTTGCGATTCGAGTGTTTATGGAATGATGAATGCGTGGTATAGTTGAGGCAGCAGTGACCGGGAGAATAGCGGTGGACAAAGGAAGCCCCAGGAGGATTCGATGGTCTCCTTGCGCCGGTGAAAGGAATTGCCAAGATGTCAGAAGAGCGCGAGTCACCTGCTTGGCTCTACAGTGATGTGAACCGTTCGAGGCGAGAGGTTGGTATACAGCTCGTATATAGCTAACTGAAGCTCATCATATCGCTTTTCCAAAGCGAAGTCTTAAACAGGAGGACCGTATAAGTGACCGGGGAAATGGTAGCCGAAAAGTCTGCCTGGTGTAGAAAATCAGTCTCGTACATGCAAAGATTAGATAATGGCATACATTCCTTACTTGAAGTCCTGTACTGCAGAGGTACTGCAGAGGGGAGAAGACATGGAGACCAAGATATATCACCACAGGCTGGTCTACATTGTTATGGGAGAAGGCGAGATTTTTCTCCTCTGGTCATTCCCCACCCCGCCACTTACTCTACTCTGAACTGATATGTGGAATGTAAGTTTGACTCGTGGTGGTCTTCATGAGATAACTCTAGTGGGAAAAGCAGTATCTCTCTCAGGCGTGAGTCTTTTTGGTCAGTATGCTCAGCGACTCTATCTCAACGCTACCGAGTACTCAGTCGAGGGTTCGAGGACGAATACGAGTGAGTTCTGGGTCGCGGTACTCGCAGCACACCCGGATTTAATGGCCTTAGTCCTACAATTGAAGACGCCTATCATCACGAGATCACACTAGACGATGGGATGGTAATTCCTATTCAGCTATTCGAGTCAACCGGCCTTTCGTGGTACCCGAGCTAACACCCTCTGCAGCACCTCCGGCCAAGAAGTATTCGCCTCCTGCGTCCCTGCTAGAATCTAATAACCCGTCGGCTACTGTCTTTATACTTTGGTAGGCTTTGCTCAAAATGATACCGCGCTCCAACTGAGGCGACAATGGATAGCTATTCCATGGATTCCAGAGAGTCTTTCGATGGCATCCAGGCGTTTCTCGATTTGTTTCGACGAGCCCGAAAATCTAACACGGGGAGTAAGGCAGAAGAGGCCACTATCGCCTATAATGTGGGCTCTCTGATGCCTCGTGGATTTTTGATGCAATGCTGACGACCTGCACAGCCCTTTCCTGTCCTTCCTTGTACTTGTGAATTCAGAGTCGGTTCGCGTCTCAAAACCGTTGCATTCGCAGCCGTTGTTTACTTGTTTATTCCGAATGTAGCAGCTTTACAGTGACCGGAAGAAGCATGCATCGAAGGAAAGCTAGGCAGTTCATTTCTCGATTACAAACGAGCGACCACAGCCGTAAAATTCCGGACATCTTGAAAGACGAAAGAGAAGACAGTCGAAAACGAAGTAGAAAAGAGAGGAACGAATTAGGCAGAAAAAGAGGTATGGTACAAGAAACGACTACGCCCTAGAGGAAAGATTCAAGAGAAGGGTTCTCTACTTTTTAGCGGCGGCCTTCTTGGGGGCAGCCTTCTTCGCGGCGGGCTTAGCGGCGGCTTTGGCTGATCGATTGTCAGTCAACAGATAACCAAATGATCACGGAACGAGGAGGACATACCAGCAGCGACCTTCTTGGGGCCAGAGGCCGTCTTCTTAGCAGCTGGCTTCTTGGCAGGAGCGGCCTTCTTGGCGACAGTCTTGGCGGGCTTCGCGGGAGCCTTCTTGGCTGGGGCGGCGGCTTTGGCGGGAGCAGCCTTGGGGGCGGCTTTGCTGGGGGCAGCTTTGGCAGGAGCAGCTTTGGCAGGAGCAGCTTTGGCGGGAGCAGCTTTGGAGGGAGCAGCTTTGGCGGGAGCAGCTTTAGAGGGAGCAGCTTTGGAGGGAGCAGCTTTCTTGGCGGCTGCGGTCTTGGCAGCACCCGTGAGGGGCTTCTTGGCTGCCGGCTTCTTGGTGGCGGACGTGGCGGGTTTCTTCGCGGCGGGCTTGGGAGGAGCGTTCTCTTTGCCAGAAGCGGGTTTAGCCTGGGAAAAGAGGGATCAATTATGAACCTGGCCAGGAAAGCAAATGGGATATACCTTGGACACATTCTTGACTCGTCCTCCGATTCCCTTGGGTAGGGAAAGATCGCCCTTCTCGGATCCGCGCTTGATCGCGCTCGACAGAAGGTTGGTGTTGGAAGCAGAGCTCATGTCGAGCTTGTACTTGTCGGCCAAGAATCTGGAAGGAACGGCGGTTATGAGCATACATTCTAGGGTTAAGACGGGGCAACTCACTTCTTGATGATGTGTCTAGAGACACCGGCTCGGGCCTCCTCGGGATGAGCCTTGATGCATTCCTGCCAAAATAGAGTCAACTATTATTCTCCGGAACAGGTAATTCTGGAGGCAGAGCAAGACGGGAGAAGGCGAGTATGCGAGCGGTATGCATGCATTATACAGGATGGATGGGGATGAGAGGGCAGCCCGTGCGGGCTTTAGGTCTGGGGACGGCGATGCAAGCGGGGGGCAACGGAGGAAAGAAGAGGAGAAAAAGAAGGTCGGTCACGCGCCGCGAGAGCGCGGAACATGATGGCTGCAACGTCTCCCGTGACGGACGAGGGGAAGGGTTCGAGGGCAGTCAGGCAGTAGCCAGACGCTCGAAGGGTGGATGGGAGGTATGCGAAATGGAATGCGAAGTCTGAGGGTTAAGAGGGGACTTCTCGCGTCGGGTGGGGGATAAGTGTCTTGTTTGTTTACGCGGAGATAGATGCCCTGAGTGGGGACATTTTCCCCCTCTCGTGGCGACCTATCCGCATGCATGAGTCTCGCGACTCTGCACGGGGCCGGCGGCGAGGATATTGCGGCGAGTTGCAGACATGCGAGACCGTTGAGAAGAGAGATTGACGAAAGAGATTGATATCGAGTCTTGAGTCGGGGAACGAGCCGCGGAAATGAGCCGCGAGGAGGGCACAAACATACCTGGACCATGGCCAGGAAAGTGGGGTGCGAAGAGGGCTTCTTCGAGGCCGGGGCGGACTTGGAGACTTTCGTAGCGACCATTGTTGTTGATGTAGTATGGAGATTGGGCAGGTGGCAAAGTCCTGAAAGGGGAAAGCGCATCGAGAGGAGCGACAGGAAAAGCGGATGATTGCCGTCAGCTTGTTGTTGCTAAATGATGGAGGAAGGTTGGGGAAGGGATGGGGAAGGGGCAAGGGAAAGACTTACGAGATCGGAATGAAAAGATGATAAGATGGATGAGGGAGGGGAAGAAGAAAGTGGACGTCCGGGGTCGCGAGTATATGTGAGCAGCCCGATCCGACCAGACAAAGGTTGATTGGATTGTGGCGCAAACATTGACTTGACGGTTTATTGGTTATTTAAATCCTTCTCTCGCGATATCGCGCACGGAGATGAATGGAGATGATAGAGAAGCGAGCTGGCTACCACTACATACCCTTTCATGCATGCATGCATCGGAAGAGAATCGTCAAAAACGACGAAAAAGAGGAACCATGTCACGTGATTCCAGTTGGCATTACGATTCTCTCGGGATTTCGTCAGACCTGCCATGTCGCCGAGCGCGCCGTCGAGCTCGGTCCATGGCCCGCTCTTGGGTTTCTAATGTATATATCTCGTGTAGATGACACTTGACATACCGTGCTCCATCGTGAGGCTGTCCAGGCGATATCTGCAGCTACGCCAACCCTGGGAACGATGGCTATTCTTCAAGAACCCTCAGGACCGCGAGCGACCTGGATCATCCTCCATCACAGAAACGCCGTCAATCAGGTGAAGAGGGAACAGTCGAAATGGACATGTCCTACGGTGTAGGGATCCCTCTGAGCACTCTCCACCGCGCATTCCTCATCTGATAATACGTGAAGACGGTTGTGGCATGCAATCACCAGGTCAGCAAGGCGGGACGTCCCAGTCATGTCTGGCGACTTGGGCACATGTAACGCGAAGTCAGCGAGCGCTACTTGGCACCGTGATGAGCTGATCGAGGTTATAGATGATGATCCCCAGCTTTACACAGGCTCACTGTGCCCGTGTGTCCCGAACGATGATCACCAATGCCAGAAGCGGAAAGAACGTGTGGGGCTGACGAGTTGCACTTTTCATCGTCTCTTGGCGGCTGCATTTCTCAATGCGCAGCTCTACAACGCGGGATACAGATTGTGACGTGTAGCACGGACTCGTCTGCGAAATCCAAGCTGTCCACGACTGCTCGTCTCTGTGCAAGAAGGCTTCAAAGTCGGGGCATGGCCTTCAAATCGCGTGAGTGGCGAATTGGGCTGCAGAATCTCGGACCAAATAATCAGGGTCCGCCAGGCTCTGGTACAGGCACGCTTCACTCGTGACGTGGAATTTATTCCCCTATGTCAACAAACGCGGGGCGCGTCGTCAAGACGACTGTGGCAAAAATATTCTCTCGTTACAGCATTCTGACGTCGGGCATCCGTAGTCTTGGCAAAAAAGAAGACGAATGCATGCAGAATGTCAACGATGCTTGAGCATTCTCCTCCTCGTCACCTAGCATCTCGAGCACAATGGGCAAGGATCTGTCGTTGATGGAGCGCCTGAGGACCACGGAATGGGCCAAGTCGTGGGGATGGCAGATGTGGGCGAGTTCTTGCTTTCCATACGGTATCCGCTGATATGTGGAAGGTTCACCGTCAACATTGGTACTAGCGCGGTTTACGTGTCGATTGGGTCTGTACCCTACGCCTTCAATGGGCAGCACGCCTTTGGTACGTTCTCTTCGTAGTCACCATGATGTATCACTAATAACAATGTCTCAGGATGCTGCTTCTTCTTTATGAACATCCTCTGGTTCATCGTCAACCTCATCATGGTGGCCCGACGGGCAATCAACCACCCAAAAATTTTCAAGCACAGTTTCTATGACCAAGGCGAGGGCGTGTGGTTCCCCGTGACGGTCCTTGCCGTAGCGACCCTCATTATCGGAATCATCAATTATGGTATCCCTTATTGCGGCGTCAGTGGATCAGGTGGACAATATTCACCACATCGCTAACGCCTCTCGCAGTCCTGGTTGATTGTGACCTGCGAGGTCTTGTTTTGGATTTATGTTTTTCTCGGCGTCTGCCAGGGCCTGATCACCCAAAACACTTTGTAAGCAGACAAGTTGCTCGCTCCAGCTGCGCTGACCGCTTCGGATAGCCGAGTGATTCCTCGACCGCTTCGACTGGTCGGACCGTCTGATGCGCTGGAAGTGTTCCCACTGATGCTTTGCGGAACCATCGGAGGTGTGCTCGCCCCTCACCTCTACACCATCGACGCGCCCAGGGCTCTGGTAATCGTCCTCTTTTCCTATACCATGCAGGGTCAGTGGTCCTGTATCGTCCTCTCCGCGGCCAGCTGACGTACGGACAGGTCTGGGATTCTTCCTTGGGATGATCAAGCTTTCCGTCTGGATGACACACCATATTACTCTCCCCAGAGCTGCCCCGTGAGTGGCCATTGGATGTGGCGTCCCGTGGTTCCAGGCGCTGACCCTGTACCAGGAAAATTCTCCCATCGTACATGATCGCAGCTGGGCCCCCCGGGTTCACCGCACTGGCAGTCGTCAATCTCGGCCACGCTGCGCTCGACATTTTCCCTGCCGTCGGGTTCCTCTCGACCCTCTCGTCCCCCTCTCCGGACCCCATGCTCGTCGCTCAGATCTTCAGCATCGTCGGGTTCTGGTGGGCCTTGTTGATGATGGGCATGGTCGGTGAGTCATCGTGGACAATACGAAGCGCTATCTGACACTGGTGTAGTGTGGTTCCTCGTCATCTTTGCCGGCTCTATGCTGTTGGCTTTCATCCAATTGTACAGGAAAGGGATCAAGGAGGGTTACTCCATGGTACGCCCGTGTGGAATCGCAAGTCATGTTCTCGCTGACCTGCTTTGCCTTGTCAGTCATTGTGGGCCACAACCTTCCCTCTCGCCGGATTCACATCCTGTCTCGGCCGATTCGCGACCCTCATGCCCTCGAAGGGATATGGTGTGCTCAACATCATTTTCACGTGCTTCATCTTTGTCATGTACGCCTGTCTCGCCTCCACTCCAGGATCCAGACTGACCCGTCTCCTATAGGTGGGCGATCAATATCGTCGGTACTTTCACCCTCTTGTACCATGGTGAACTCCCCGGCGCTCCGAAAGAGTTCAGCAAGGACGAGTTTGATGCCGCGATGCGCATGCAGGATCCGGAGGAGGATGGCGGAAGTTCCGACTAGGTCTCTCATAGATAGGGTTGCGGGGAGAGTGCTTGTGACGAGCGCTAGATGCCATAGATTCATAGATGTTTAGAGGGCGTAATAGATTGATAGATATTTATAGAGGGCGTAGTATATCGTTATAATATGGTTGTTGCTGGCAACCACGAGCAGTCGGTCTGACCTGCTTGGTGGCCCCCCAATGTTTGCACGGTCGGCTTCTCCTAGGATCGATTATAGGGTGGACGCGAAGCGGGAGCAAATCGCCTTCGAAGGATGTTAGCCGCACTGGAATCAGACTGACACGTTGCGCAGCGCGTTGCAACCGCCCAGACCGCCTCGACGTCGCTTCCTTGGATCAATCCTTCTCCCTCATCCGTCAGTCACACCACACAATGGCCGAACAACTCGTGAGTGGTCACCAGTGTACCTGCAGCTTCGTAGACAGGGGTGAGAATGCTGACGCAACCTTCCCCAGACCAAAGGTGTGTCGTCGGTCGTGACGCGGAGAGGCGAGGGGCCGTTACTGACGATGTGGACTGGGCTGTGCAGAACAGATTGCCGGTATGTCGTTGTGATCATCTTATCCGCCTTCTCGACCGAGTCGGTCGAGAGAAGGTCCAGTGTGAAGAGGAGATAACAGCTGAGACTCGTGCATTGCTAGAATTCAAGGAGGCCTTTTCCCTCTTCGACAAAGGTGATTGTACACTTCCTTAACTAGCGAGTGGATGCTGACGGATGTCTCCCATACCGTCTCTGCTCACTCGCATGATCCGTCGTTTCGTCCACTCGTCCACTAATTTCGTTATCCCGTACTGTCGTTCTCACGCTCCCCATCAACCCGATACCATACGGCAGATGGAGACGGAACGATCACGACCAAGGAGCTCGGCACGGTCATGCGGTCGCTAGGACAGAATCCCACCCAGGCCGAACTGGAGGACATGATTAACGAGGTCGGTTTCCGTTCCGCCTCCCGACGTCGACGCCTCTGACCGATTGACCCCAGGTGGACGCCGACGGAAACAATTCGATCGATTTCGCGGAATTCATGACGCTGATGGCACGAAAAATGCACGATACCGACTCTGAGGAAGAGATCCGAGAGGCCTTCAAGGTCGGATATTCGACTTGTGCGGGCTTGGAGGGAATGCTGATGGTGTTTCAAGGTCTTTGACAAGAACAACGATGGCCACATCTCGGCTGCCGAGTTGAAGCACGTCATGAGTAAGTCCTACATGGCCCGATGCTGGCTTCAAGGGTCATCATGAGCTTATGCGTGGTCCACAGCCAACCTCGGAGAGAAGCTGTCGGACGAAGAAGTGCACCAAATGATCATGGAGGCTGACAAGGACGGTGAATCTTTCGCAAGTGGTGACGCATTCACCCGCTTACCACCTCCACTAGGCGACGGCATGATCGACTACAACGAGTTTGTGGCCATGATGATGGCAAAGGTGAGGCGATCCGAGTCTCGGTGTCCTGAACACCGCGCTGACGTGCTGTGCAGTAAACCTGGTCTGCTGGATTGATTCCGAAGAGCTATGTCTGTCCAAGGGTTTTGACGAGGAAGCATGATGTACATTTTGCGCTGCGGCGAGGTTGCCTAGAGGCAGTCATGCAGCCGACAGGCGCTCACACAACGGATGGTACAGCCAGGAGGCCCCGTCAATGCGGCAGTGGCACGCTCAATTGTAACCCCAGAATTCGGCCGGGAGTTTGGCGTTCATTGTGGGCCAATGAGAAACCTGCCGCGTCCAGGGTAAATGATACTACGTCATGAACGCGTTTTTCCCAGACAGGGCTGTCGGTACCGAGCCCCAGGTCCGAGAGTATTCTCCATCGGGAGTTGCGTCGGGGGCGTACAGGGACCAAAGGAACCAGTAAGCACAACGGAGCGATACCGCTCGATGGAATACGGGCCACGTCTTTGCACTTACATCTCCGTTCTCTTCTGATTGAAAAAGTTACACTCCGGTCAACCCCACCCGCACATCACATGTAAGTCGCGTTGATCTCGGTCTGTCGGTGGAGCACCCACGCCCCCTTCACGCACACACACACGAGCCTATCCGTCACTCGCCGCTCGCATCGGGCCATGACCCCCGTTACCTCCCTATATACTCTACCAAAGCCCTCGACGCCGTTCATCTACTTATCCCATCCTATCCAGCTCAATACTATCACTCAACATGGTCTCTGGAAACATGAATGCCCTTTGGTACAACGCCGTGAGTGACCAGATCCAGATCCAAATCCCGACCACCTACTGACCCATCCTTTTCGTCCTAGCCTCGGGACTTTGAGTTCAAGGAGGTCCCCATCCCTCAGATTGGACCCGAGGAGATCCTGCTCAAGGGTGCGTCCTTGGCTGTTGTGCAAAGCATGAGCCACCTGTGCTCACGACAATCTCAGTCTCGATCTGTGGTGTCTGTGGTACCGACGTGAGTGGACCCCACCCATTCCCTACTGTTACTCTAGCTGACATCTCCATCAGGGACATATCCACGAGGTACGCCTTTGGCGGTATCAATCATGGCTGGAGACTGACCTTTCGCTCGTAGGGAGAATTCATTGCCAAGTTCCCGGTTGAGTCTGTGGTGACGATATGCCCAGAGGTACACCACTGATACTGCATGCAGCTCATTCCCGGACATGAGGCGATCGGCGCTATCGTCGCCATGGGTGACAAGGTCACTGGTTTCGAGTTGGGAGACCGAATCGCTGCCGATGTCGGAGGTGAGTGTCGGCCCGGATGGGTCGGACATTCCACTGACGAGTCCCAGATACATGTGGCCACTGCTACTACTGCCGAAAGGGAGATATCCTCCTGTGCGAGAGCTTCAACGCGGCGGGTGTCACGAAAGACGGTGGATTTGCTGAATAGTGAGTGGTGGAGGAAAGAGCGTCGAGGTTTCTCGCTGACCCTTTCTCACAGCATCAAATAGTGAGCATCGCCAGACGTCGCGCCGCGGGACCGTTCTGACTCTTCCCCGCTCTTGCTAGCCACTTTTCCAAGTGCTACAAGATCCACAACCTGACCGACGAGGAAGCTACTCTCCTCGAACCCGCCTCGTGTGCCATCCACGGCATGGACAAGCTCAAGATGCCGTTCGGAGCCACCGTCCTACTGATCGGTGCTGGTCCCACCGGTTTGATCCTCGCCCAGCTCATGAAACTGGGAGGTGCCTCCAAAGTCACCATTGCTGCCAACAAGGGTACGCCGTCCTCATACCTGGTCGACACTGTGCTGACATGCTTCCAGGTCTCAAGATGGACCTCGCCCGACAGCTCGATGCCGGAGATGAATACATTGACCTGGACCGACAGGACGCCAAGGCCCAATGGGCCAAGATCAAGTCCGACAACCCTTGTGAGTCGTCAGGATATAGGGTGTACTGCGGCTGACGCGCAAGCCAGACGGTTTCGATGTTGTGGCTGAGTGCACCGGTGTCGAGTCGATCGTCAACGATGCCATCAACTACGTGTCACGAGGCGGAACCCTTCTTGTTGTAAGTGAACCTAGCACTAACAGCAAAGTCAATTGGCTGACTTTCCTATAGTACGGTGTCTACGAAGACAAGGCCAGAGTCTCTTGGCCTCCGTCCAAGATCTTCGGAGACGAGATCAGAATCATCGGCTCCTTCTCCCAGACCTACTGTATGTCGACCCGGTGGGCAGTAGAGAAAAGCTGACCGCTCTCCAGCCTTCCCCCGAGCTATCGCTTACCTCGATAGCGGCAAGATCAGAACCAAGGGTATGGTGTGAGTAGCTCGGTTGATCCCGCGAGCGCGACTGACCGCAGTCCCAGCACCGACGTCTTCCCTCTCAAAGACTTCCAGGGTGCCTTGGACAAGATGAACTCGTGGGTTGACGTGTACTGGCGTACCGCATCAACGCTGACGTGCCAATACAGTCGACAAGCACTCAAGATCGCCATCAGACCATAAGAACGCTCTGCCTCGGGTCATGTAGCTATGTGGAAATCTTTGTCCAGGTGTATCAAGTGTCCAGTGGCGAATGCATTGTGTTGCTTGGAATATCACCATCACTGCATTACCACCCTATCCGACTTGTCTATCGACCTTCAATGTCTTTCTACGGAAACCAGATAGAAGGCAACATCCCCCCGCCTTCACCTGCACCCAGCCCACAGAGTAGGGGTCGGATTTGGATCCTGAGGTACATCGCAACAGGGTGGCGGTCCAGCTAGAAACAACAATCCATCAATCATCCGGTCTCGTTATGGGGCGAGAAACCCTGCCGTCAAGAGACACATGTCTTCGTTTCGCTTTCCTGCTGGACCATCGATCAAGTACACCAGAGAGTGCAATGTCCGGTGATGTCGGTGCCATGGTTCTCCTCGACACGGGTTCGTTGCGTGTGGAAGCGAATCAAGCGTCCTGGTTGCCCATAGGGTGGTGGCGATAGCGCGCTTGGTGTGGCAATTTGACCCTTTTGACCCTTTTGCAATTCTAATCCATAGAAACCGCAGAATATGCGATGAATGTCATTGACCTGACCACGGCGCATATGATCTAGTCCTCCACACAGACTGTCACACGTAGCGTCCGAGCGTCGTGTGGTGGTAAAGGACCCTGTCTCGGTCGGAGGAATCTTCAGGGTGCAAAGCTCACTCCAGTTGCTTGACTATCTATCTTCGACCTAAATACCCCTCTTGCTCAATCCTGTATCTTCAAGCACCTCTCAGATACACACGCGAAAGAACCATGCTGGCCCAGGGTGAGGGCATGGGTCTCAAAGTCAGCTGTTCACGTAAAGACGAGAACGCTTAGCTGATTCTTGCTCGTCAGGCCTGGATTGGGAATGCAGAAGGTGGAAGATTGAGCCCGAACCGATTTGGTTGGTGCTCATCCCCGTCGCTACTGGGGGCTTCAGCTGACGAGGGTGTCAGTCTTCAAGGAGTATCGAGAAACATTCCATCCGCGCGTAGGTACCGCTGGCCCACACAGCGAAGCATACTTGGAGTGTGAGGAGAAAAAGGTGATTTCCAGCTTCTGGCGTTTGCTCACGTTATCTGAACATCGTTGATTGATCCCCACGCAGGAGTTTGCCGTCCACATCCAAGTGTCACGAAAGCTCGAAGAGACGCCAGACCTCGGTTTCTCTCTCTTCATCGACGGACAAGTGGTTGTACAAGAAATGGCCTTTTGGGGACGGAACATGTACATCCCGACCGTAGACATCAAGCGTGAAGGCAAATGGGTAAAATGTGCACTGGCATTCGCTTCCATGGTAAGTCGACACTTGCCTGCAGCGGCTAACAGGTGAAGCCAACGGTGGAAGAGAAAGAGCAGGCAACCCTTACCGAAGCGATGCGAGAAACCCTCGGCACAATCGTGCTTGTGATTCACAAGGGCCCTCTGGATCAAGAGTACCTGGCCAGCACGGCGAATCATCCCCGAATGTTTCTTCCCCCTCAACCTCTTCGCTCCGATTCCACCCAACCCGAGAAGGACGACTCGCGCTTATTGGCCTTTAATTCTACCCCTAAATCCTCATCATCGTCCTACGTCGACCGTGTCCAGACATCGAACGCAACCATCTATGAGAAGGAGAAGAAGTGAGTCACGACGCTCCTAGCTATGACTGATGCTGTGTGCCAGGCTGCCCTCTGTTGTCATGTAACGCTGTTGCGGAATGCCGAGGTTCTGACGTTCTTTCAGACCAGTACCGATACCGGAACCGCCTCCTAGACCCCAATCTCCTGAAGCGATTCCTGATACTCCGTATACCCATGAACCCAGCCCGCTTTCTCTTTTCGACTTAGCTCGGCTTCTCAAGGCAGAGAAACCCGACCCGTTGTTCTACAAATTCACTTGGAAGGTGAGTCGGATCATCGAGGTCTTTTGACCTGCAGTGGAGCTCAAATAAACCAGTACAATAATCGATTCAATCTTGTTAAATTGAAGATCATTGGTGAGTACTGATCTGTGAAACATACAACTTGTTCAGTCGACGATCGTTCTGTGCAGAGGATCCAGTTATCGAAGCCACACTGCGTTCCAATCCAGTCCCGAAGCGAAAGCGCGTCCCAAAATCACCAATCCCCTCCTCTTCTTCTTCCGACGAAGCGGATGTTGGAAGCTCTGCCGCACTTATCCTTGCGCAAAAAGAGATGATCCAGCAGCTCGAGGTCATGTTCCGCCTGTCGCCCCGTTGGAATATGCTGATGGTATTGTAAATAGGCGAGACTCAACAAGGTGGAGGCGAAAAGGGAGGCAAAGGGAAAGAAACACGACAAGAAGGGCAAGAAGGCAAAGGTGGTTATCGATCTCAGCCTGAGTGATTAGGACGACGACAGAGAGTCCGAGTGGGAGGGAACTGTGTAAAGGATGGTCGCTCCGTCTTCCTGCAAACGAAACCTTGTAATTCATATGTGATATCCTAAGCCTTCTTCTGATCATCGAATTAAGGCCGCGGCGAGAGAGCACCCTTTGAGAGCTTGACTGACCCATTGCCATACCCGAAGCGTAACTGTCACATAGGAGGCTCGTCGACTCAGGACAGCCCGAACGGGATGATCATACCGGTCGAGGAAGACAGTGACAAGACACTTCTTGACCGCTAGCCTACAATTTCTATCGATTCACACGGAGAGTGAGTGTCATTGACAAGCCGTGTCGAGCATGCTCATCGTCGCCAGTTTCGCTATCGACCTACTCTCGAGCAAAAAAAGATCATCAGTAAGGTTCTCCTTGGAGGCGGCCTCTAAGTCCGTTCTCCTACGCCCTACGCCCTCTCTATTACAGATGACGAGAAAGCCGAGCCTAACGCGTTTGGTAGGCCTCGAGAGCGAAAACGTCATGATCTGCGGGCCTCAACTATTTCTCCAGCTTCTTCTTCCTCGTCTGGCGAGAAAGATGATGGAAGCTCGTCGTCGCTCTTTCGTGCCCAAGCAAAATTAATCCCGCAGCTAGAGGCCAGTCCGTTCCAAAGCCATCGTAATCTACTGATGTTGTCTATAGGCGCGACTCAACAAAGCAGAGGGGACGAGGAAAGACATGGGGAAGTTGTACGACAGGCAGAATAAGACAGCAAAATTAGGCGTTATTGACTTCACCCAGAGCGGCGAGAAAGACGTATGGAAGTCGATTGGAATCATGGGAAGCGTGACGTCCCTCAGCTCGTCCCATCACAGCTACTTACGGTGCAGGCGATACATGTGATTCTTTCTCTAGAGTCCATCACTAGCTCGACCCAATCGGACAATTGTATGGCGAAGCTGAGTTCACTCTAGCCTTGCTGGCGCGGGGAAGGTCCTTCGACAGAATTCACGCCAGAAAGACATCAAATGGTAGATTCATCTCACAGGTATCTATGTGCAGGGTACTACAGCGAAGCATACGGCAGCATCTATGTGACCTCGACGGTCATTCTCCTCGGGCTTTCTTTGCTCCCCACGGAGCCGGTCTTCCCATCCCCAGTCTCTTTGTTCCTTTTACTAGTGGTTGAGTAGTCTCCGCTGGCCCCAGGTTCTTCCAACTAGATATCGAGTTTGATGACGTAGACTGAAAGCTCGACACTCCAGGGAGGGCAGGACTGGTATTGGGATTGGGGGAAGAAGCCGGAGACGAGGTGGACGCAGGGAGGCCCAAGTTCTTCATCATGGCGAGAGAAGATGAGCTCGAGTTGGTGAACAGTCCGATCCCAGCTTCGGCCTTTGGTGCTTCGTTTAACCCAAACGTAAAGGGAAGAGGCGCGGGAAAGTCTCGGTTGGCAGACTTGATGGGGGGCGGAGGTGGTCTGGCAGGAGATGAGGGTTTCGATTGTGACGTGATGGCAGTGCGTGCCGAAACGAATCCAGTTTTAGGAGGCTTGAAGGGTCGATTGGACGAAGTGGCACCGGTCGACGTATCGGGGAGAGCGTATTCGTCAAAATCAGATGACCAGTATTCGGCTGCTCTTGCGGCTTTGGTGTTCTCCCTTCGCGCGAAGCGGTTATGTAGATCTCGACCCTCGGGTGCATCCCACATGCTTAAAGGCGGTGCTGCTCTCACACTTCGAAGGATGAGCTCGACATTCCAGGCAGGTCGGGCGACTTACTGCTTCATGATCATGTCTTTTGTGTCCGCCTCGTCCGGAAGGGTCCTTCCCAAGATAGCAGCAATCTCCCTTCGCACGTTGACGTCCACTTCGGGGATGTCCACCGAGAAGATACCCTGGGTGGAATGGTCAACATGGAGGCCAATCACTATCCGTAGAGCAGGCCTTACGGGATTCAGCCTTTGAGATCTCGAGATGAACTCGCTAAGTTCCTTATTGGAATCCTCGGCTCCCATCATCCGAGAATGGCAGTAGGACAGAGTCTAAGTAACATGGTTAGCAGGTGGATACCATGCTGAGACGACATACCAGGAATGATTGGGCCCTCGTCATAGCTACATAGAGAAGACGTCTCTCTTCAGCTATCTCATGCTCTTCGGTACATCGATATGAGGGATAAGTCCCTTGTTCGACTATGGAAGCAATCAGTTTTAGTGTAGTCATTCAGGAAATGGTCGGAACTTACCGGCTGGTATAAATACCACTGGCCATTCAAGACCCTTCGCTGAGTGTACAGTCGTCATAGTAACTTTCTACGGTTTCGTCAGAAAATGTGTATCACCTCGAAGAGATCGGACTCGCCGGAATCGGAACATCGTCCTTCTTCTCCTCTGTGTCGGTAGCCAGCATGGACCTTTCGAGGAAGGCCCGCAGGGGAGTAGCACTGAAAAGACCATATATCAATTAAACGTATCTCCGACTGGCCTCATGACTTACTCGTCCGTCCTGTCGCCAGGGGTGATCTCGCCATCGGATTCAGCCATTTCGTCCTCCATCGTTCCCCTCATTTCCGCTTTCACCGCTCTCTCTCTCTTGATCGGCTGGACGGATTCTATTTCGTCGTCGCTGTCAACAAATTCGATGATTTCCTTCTTGAGTTTTGGCTGCGGGTAATGAACCGTTACTTCTCTAGGAGCGGACGTCGAACGACTTCTAGATGCAGACTCGTCGCTGTTCTTCCTGAATAAATGGTGAAGAGGGACTCTGAGCTTTGATTCTTCTTTTTCGATCATATCGTAGACGAAGTCCGAACTGGCGAGGTTAAAACCATCGGTTTCCACCTTCCCCTCCTTTTCTCTGATGATATCTTGAGCGACGTTCACACTGTGCGAAATCTAGACATGATCGATCAGGAAGCCATCACAAATTTACCGCGCAAACGACGTACCAACTCCTGGACATTTTCCCAGCGCTGATCAAAGTCTGGCTGGGTTTTGCGGAGATGATCTTCGTAGGACGTCTTGTCGAGGATCAACTTTATCAGATCGGCGACTTCCGTGTTCTTGACTGCCGCTCTTCTCAACTTTCTGACGATACCGACGAATGAGGCCAAACTCTTCTTGATAGCAGGTTTCAGCCCGGTCGGTAATTTGTCTCCATCGGTGATGCGCTCGCTGAGTTCCATGGGGGATACCTTCATCTTCTTGGCGGCTGCTACCAGTTCTGCCAACGACTGAAGAAGGTGAGCCCCGCTGCTGCCCACAGGAAAGTACATACCTTGTCACCGATAGATCGACGAGGGACATTTACAACTCGCATGAATGCGGGCTACAGACTGTCAGTCAGTATCGCATCATGGCTAGCCTGAAACACAGCGAAACCTACAGTGAACTCTGGATTGTCCGCTAGTTGGAGGTATGCAAGCAGATCTTTCACCTCCAATCGCTCGAAGAACTTGTGGCCACCGATGATCCGATTTGGTATTGACTCTTTCTGGAGGGCGGTCTCGATGTTTCGCGAAAGAGCGTTGGTACGCACTGATCCGCTTGCATGAGAGCTATCCATCTCATCTCTCAGCAACGCTTACAGAGGACAGCAAAATCGTCATGATTCAGGACTCCACCAGAGTAGGCAATCAAGCGTTTGATTTCCATCGCAATAAAGCTGGCTTCGATAACAGGGGTACTGAATAGCTTGAGGGGAACAGCTGTACTGTTTGGATGTGCCGTGAAGAGACTCTTCGGTATTCGCTGTCGGTCTGTATTTCCATAAGCGGTGCCTTTATGGTGTAACAGGAGAATCACCCTGCGTTACAATTGAAAGGGACGCAGACAAGATAGCGCCAGTTGATCGATAATTCTCCTCCAGATGAATGGCCTGAACACCAGGAAAGTCTATCATATAGAGTTAAATAAAAGACACTTCACCAGATGAGAAGTCTGCTCACCATTGGTCATCTTGTTCAGATTTTCGACCTCTAGATCATTCAAGTTAAGCTCCACCCAGATCAACCGGAAGGAGAACGCACCTGCAGACCTCCAGCCGTAAATAGATTGATCCGGATCTCCCACCACGCTGACGCCGCCATGCGCTTTGGCAAAACATTTCATGAGCTCGTATTGGGTGGTGTTCGTATCCTGAGCAAATCAGCCCCGTGTCAATGCAACTGGACGATGCCGACGCACCTGAAACTCGTCCACCAGGATGTGTTTGCAACCTGCCAATATACCCGGCGCCGTCCTGAACAACTTCAACCCGAAAACCAGCAAATCGTCAAAGTCCAGGGAATTCGCTTCTCTCAAAGCCTCCTCATACTCTCCGTAAAGCTAAGGGCATTCGTCAACACCCGTTCTCGCTCTCGAAGCGACCTAGATGTACTTCTGCGATGACAACCAGAGTGCTGGTATGGCTGTTGACATCGTTGGCGGCTCTGATGGCCATTCCAGAAGGGCTTTCCTCTCTCGCCTTTGCCTTTGAGATTTCCGATAAGACGGCTCCGTCCTTCAATGCCATATTACGCTCTTGAAGCAAAGGCGCTTTGGCTTTGATTAACCCATGGATGATCTTTTTGCTGCAACAGGCGGTCAATTTTCCGTCCGGTGTGAAGGTCCGCGACATCTCACCAATCATCAGCATCCGTGATGGAGAAGTTGTTGGGCAGATCGATAGTCTTCGCATGTCGTCTGAGGTATTTAGCACATGTCGCATGGAATGTCCCTGTGAGGGAATCAGTCAAGAGCTGTGCGGATGATGTTTCATAATAACCACTCGCCTAGGATCAACATGTCCGCATCCTTGGCTCCCAGCAGTACCTGTAACCTCTTCTTCATCTCTGCAGCCGCTTTGTTGGTGAATGTGACCTATCGGTCAAGCGAATCAATTCGGGCCTCATGGAAGGCTGTAGCGAGACTCACAGCTGTAATTTCGTAAGGCTTGTACTTGTGATGCTGGACCAGATAGGCAACACGAGAGGTCAGAACCCGGGTCTTGCCTTCCAGTAAGATGTGAGCTCGACAGTCCAAACAATTGAGTGGGAGGAATCTCACCTGATCCTGGCCCAGCGAGGATCTGGAGTGGGATCTCCGGCGGAGCGGTGACAGCTGCTTACAATCGTGAGATACTGGTCATTGCGAGCGGAGAGCTCTGCTACTTGCCCTCCAGTTGAGCAGGATTCAGCGAGGTCAGATATGGATATGTGCTTGCTCCATTTGGTGATCCCTCTGTGAGCGACATGTTGACCGCCGACGAGCTCTGTCGACCCGGTAGAATGCGATATCAAGTCTTCGCCAGCCAGTCTGTGTTCTGGTGCGTATGTTGCAAAGGTGAAAGGTGGCCTCTGAGGACCAAAACAGAGTGCGGTTGTTGATGATGTCAAGATAACGAACTCCAAATCGAGCATCGGACAGGAACGCGTAGTATTGATTTTTTTGCCACCGAGGTGACGCGGTTTTTGGCATGGTAACATTGCAATCCGTCTCTGAAAACTACTACTGGAATGTCTAGGGCCTCAACTTGGTTCTGATGGAGTCCACAATCAAGCTCTACAATCGAGCACTGTCTCAGTACGGATTTCTGTAGAGATGAATCCAAACTTACCTTATAGCTTTCGACATCGCCCATGAACTTGTCCACCCGGCCCTCGGCACAGACCCATAGCTGGTTTGAGGTATTGGTAATGAACCTCTCGTCGTGACTGGAGTGATGACTGTCAGCAGATCCCTTGCATGAGGATGAAAGCTCACCTGATACTGATCACTCCACCCTTGAATGTCTTTAGCGCTTCAATCAAAGCATCGATACCCTCGATATCCAAGTGATTCGAAGGCTGCCACAGATATCAGTACAGGGAACGGCGGGATAGAAAAGCAATCACTCACCTCGTCCAGCAACAAGATATGGGGCCTCTGCATGCTGAGGACCGCAAAGGCGACCCTGGACTTCTGACCTCCCGAAAGAGTTCCGATCTTCTGCAAGCCCGTCAAGCCGGTGATCCCGAAAGCACCGAGATGTGATCTATAGTCCTGCTCCACTTTACCCGGGAACTTCATCTGCAAGAACGCCACGGGGTTCATGGTGACGTCGAGCGAGTCGACGTGGTGTTGGGTGAAGTAGGCGATCCTCACTCGTCCGTTCCGCACGGCTCTTCCGACCGACGTCTCCAGGTCTCCCGTCAAGAGCTTGATCAAGGTGGATTTACCCGCTCCGTTGGGTCCGATGATGGCGATTCGAGAATCGAGGCCGACGTCGATGTTGACAGATTTCAGGATGATCTTTTCGGGAGTGTAACCGAAAGTGACCTCGTCGAGCTGAAGGAGAGGCGGCGAGAGCTTTTCCGGGTCCGGGAACTTGAACGTCTCGGAGTCGTCCTCCTCAGGCGGTTGAAGATCGGGAAGCTTTTCGAGGATCTTGATTTTAGACTGAGCTTGCGGTGCCCGGTTCGCGTTGTACCTCCATCGATCGATGTACGCCTGATGGCGAGTCAGTGAACTGCAGGGAGGTAGTGCAATGCAAACCCACCTGGAGATGCTGTCGGTATGCCAACTGGGTCTCGTACTCCTTCTTCTGGTTTCTAGCTCTCTCGGTCTTAGTGGCATAGAACTGCCTGAAGTTGCCCTTGTAGTAGTCCAATCGCTGGGAGTGCTGGTGAATAATGTCGGTAGCGACAGAGTCCAAGAATGCTCGGTCGTGCGAACTATTCACGATCAGCGAGCAGTTTCAGGATCTCTCAAGGTGTAATTCACTCACACAACAAGCAGGGTACTAGGCCACGTCTGAAGGTAGTCCTCCAACCAAGCGATAGCGTTCAGATCCAACATGTTCGACGGTTCGTCCAGCATGAGCAGCTACGATAGAAATCAATATAGATTCCCTCATCAAGAGTAATCACCCACGTCCGGCTTGACAAAGAGCGCTCTCGCGAGCGCCAACCTCATTCTCCAACCACCCGAGAAAGCCCTCGTCTGCTTCTTTTGATCCTCCTCCGAGAAGCCCAGACCTGCGAGCAAGAGACCAGCTCGTGCGGGTCCCGTCTCGGCCTCCATGTCTACCAGCTTTTTCTGGACCTCTCCGAGTCTTGTGGACACGTCGTCCTTTTCGTTCTCGAGCGAGGCATTCTCGTCGGCGGTAAGACCCTCCGATGGCGCCTTTTCCAGGGCTTCCGCCTTGGCGTTGAGCTCGGCTTCTTCGGTGAGCAGTTTGTGTCGCCAAACATCGGCCTTGAGCACGGATTCCAGTGCTGTGGTATCGTCGCCGATGATCTGGGCAGGGTCAACTTTCACTCAGGCCTGACCACTGAAGTTAACCTACCTCTTGCTCGACGTACCTAGACGGAGGGGTATCGTCAGCACAGCACCCTGGATGAATGATCATCACTCACAAGACAGAGATGTGCGTTGGAATAGGCACCTCTCGTAGAGCCAAGTGCCGAAGAAGCGTAGACTTTCCGATACCGTTACGACCAATAAGACTACATCCAACTGAGTAATCTGCCAACGCAAATGACAGACGCATGGCTCACCCGTATCTTCTTCCATGAGCCATGGTAAGAGTAGCCCCAGACCTATGGGTTGATCAGCACATCATTACAGTCTCCAAAAGATACTCACAAAATCTTGTTGCTCGCAAACGACACATCGATGCTGTCCAAGTGGATATCCTTGGACTTCCCCTTTGCAGCACCACTCAGATCCAACGGGTTGACCTTCATGAACATCTCTTCATAACTGATCTTATTCTTGCCCATGTTGTCGACCAGCTTGGAGCCCTCGAACAGGTCCCTCCTCGATCGCTTTTCAATCTTGGCCTTCAGCTTTGCTTCTGCCTTTGCCAATTTGGCGAGATCCACCCGCGATGCTTGGCCCTTGGTATTGGACTCCAAATCGACCGATCCAGACATGGCGATCGTCGCTGACATGGCCTGGAACCGCATCTGAATGGTCTTATCGAGGCGGACATTAGTGGGGGCTTTTCGGACCCGCTTGGAAGACTGGGTCTCGAGATAGGAGGTCAATCGAGACATGCTATTTAGCTGTCAGCGGAAGCGCTAATACGGTCGAAGAAGAACATACAACTCATCGAGGGCCTTGGTATCGCTGCTCGATGGACCACCTTGTAGCATGCCCCGAGTGGAGTCGAGGATGTCGTCGACTTCTTCGTCCTCATCGTTTACAAGTCCGTGGATGTAGGATACCACGACTTCGTCGGTGCGCGGAAAGGTTCTCCTCTGTAACGAGAGGTCAGATGCATGGCTTGACTCCTACCAGGCTGCTTACGATGTCTGAGGCGATCTGTGACATGGTGTCTGCGATTCAGTGCGATGGGATGCAGAACAGCTTTCTGACAACAGAACGCATCAGTTTTCGCCGAATCCCTATGTAGCATTATTTGCTCCCGCCGAGAAATCTCCGCAATCATGTGTTTTCACAGGTAGACGGCAAATTGCATAGATCTCACTACAAATCATACAGTTCCGCTCTGCAAGCGCCGCATGGGATGTCTCGCAAACTGTTGCTCAGATCTATGGCTGATCAGAGTGGCTGATGAACAAGACAAATTAGAGCCCACCTTACTGGGCATAAGTCCCGATCTTGAAGTCCTCGAGGATTCCCACCTCGGTTGGTTTCCAACCCAACAACTCTTGGGTGATCTCGCTGCTAGAGGGTCGATTGACAGTGATAACCATCCCGAAGAAAGGGCCAAAGTGGTCCGCGGCTTCTCCCCCGGGAATCGACTTGACCGGAACTCCCAGCTGTTGACCGATAGCTTCCGCCACTTCCTTGTACGGAACCCCTTCCTCCGCGACAGCGTGGAGAACAGAGCCGGCGGGTGCTTCTTCGATACCCGCTCGATACAACTTGGCCGCATCGACGACGTGGGCGTAAGGCCATTTGGATTGACCATCGGCGATGTACGCCGAGACTTTCTTTTCCTTCGCGACGTCGACAAATGTCTTGATGAACCCTGGCCTCTGTCGGTTAGCAAGATATATTTTTTAGAGCAATGCCGGTAGGACTCACCCTGATCATTGGGACCATGAATAACGGACAGCCTGACAATGATCGCTCGAACCCCTCGGTGGGCGAACGATTGCAAGATCTTCTCGGACACGCCTCGGGGGCTCGAGCCGCTCATATGAGCTTCAGTGTATAACTGCAGATTAGCCGGGGCGGCCAGGACCCCGGAGGTCAAGATGAAGGGTTTGTTGGTGCCTTCGTAAGCTTCGCAAATAAGCTGAACGATCTTTTGATCGTTGATGCCGGACTCCACGAATTTCGAGTAATCCGTGCTGAATCCGCAATGAATGGTCCCGTCTGCCGCCTGTGCGGCAGCTTTGATAACGTCGTGATCGACGAGATCACCTCGGACGGTTTTGGCACCGCGCCCCTCGACTTTGGCTGCAGCGGTGTCGGATCGGACGAGGCCCGTGACGGAGTGGCCGTGAGCCAAGAGCTCAGTGATAATTTGCTGAATGGTCACATTCAGTCGTGCCATCGCCGATGTCTCACTGGCGACGTACAGATCCAATGAGTCCCGAAGCACCAGTAAGGAAGACGTGCATGTTCGATATTCGAATGTGGCGTTAGACTTAGAAGCCTGAGCGTCAGCGATGATCAGGGCTAGTATGGGCCGATGGGTAGGGGACAACTGCAATTCACAGAGTGCGAACTCACTGGATGTGTAGTGGAGCGAATATCTGGGACCGGAAGCGAGGTGGAGCAGTCGCAGAATACAGGAGCTCTTATACAACACCATCCACCTCGGCCTCGGCGTTCGTGGCACTGGATGAGGGATTTAATTCCTTCATCACTGAGCAAGCTGTCTTCGGCTCCGGGCAAGTTATTCAGCATCGATGAGGGATACTCTATTACACTATCCGCCATCGGATCCGTCCGGGAGTCAGTAACTCTTCCACCTCGGCCATATGTGTGTCGTATCAGCATCCGGTCGCGGCGGCAGATTAGTAATCCCTCCTACCCGCATGTAAGATTATGTGACACGGCGAGATCTGTTACACATCATGCTGATAGCTAGAGACAAAAATTGCTTTACCGGGCTCCAACACAACCCAACGTTGCTCGTTAGTCTTCTACGGAGGACGTCGCAAAGGATACACCGAGGACGTCACAAAAGATACACGGATGCCAAGTCGCTTATGAGAGATTTGCTTCCGTCAGGTCCCGGATTCCTCCACCACCTCGTTACCAAAGACTGCCATCACCACAGCTGCTCACCATCAACGACTTGCTGAAATGGCGGCCTTCAACCGGCTGTCTCAGCGCATCAAGGAGAACTTCCAGGTACGTTACGTCGATGCTGTATCAAAGCCCAGAGCTGAGCCCTTGTGCTCAGGAAACCACTCGAGACCTTTCTCTTCTGGCTGGCGGGTCGAGCAGCTCCAATGCAGCCTACTTCGAAACGTCGGATGACAAGGTCAAAGAGATATCCAAGCTGCTGGAAAGCAGGGTCGAGCGAGAGCGGCTCGAGGGGATGAAGCGGATCATTGCGGGCATCTCCAAGGGCCGGGATATGGAGGCGTTCTTTGCCCAGGTGGTCAAGAATGTGGTCGCGCCCAGTATCGAGATCAGGAAGCTCGTACGTCTTGAATGTCTGGTAAGTGGTCAACGCTGATCGACAGGCCGTAGGTCTACATCTATTTGCTCAGGTTGTGAGTAACCAACGACGTCTCTCGGCAGAGCTAATACGTCTTATAGCGCATCGACCAACTCGGACCTGCTATTGCTGTCTATCAACACGTTCCAAAAAGACCTCTCGGATCCGTCACCTCTCATCCGATCCATGTCACTACGCGTCTTAACGTCTATCCGAGTACCTGTCATCCAAGGTGTGTTTCACCCTTGTTCAGTCGTCCGGTCAATTCGAGTTCTGATCATGAGATCTAGGAATCGTGATGCTCGGTCTCAAGAAGTTGGTTACTGACAGAAATCCTTGGGTCCGCAAGACTGTCGCAGGAGGGCTAGCCAAGGTTTACGAGTATGTTATCCCCCCATGATACAGGATCCGCTAAGCGTTAGCTTAGGATGGACCCTTCCTCACTTCCCTCCTTGATTCCCATTCTCCAGACACTCCTCTCCTCTCCTTCGCCCTTGACACTCGGCGCTACTCTGACGGCCTTCCTCGAGATCTGCCCCGACCGACTGGACCTTCTGCATCCCTACTATCGTCACATCGTCAATCTCGTGGTGGATGCGGACGAGTGGGGCCAAGTCGTGACGATCGAGGTCCTCGTCCGGTACATCCGCGCAAACCTGGAGAAACCCGAGGTAGAGATTGCCAGCAAAGGAGAGGAAGACGCAGACGAGTTCGAGGGTCTCGACGAGGATCTCGCCATGTTCCTCCATCTCTCGAAACCCCTGTTCCAGTCGCGGAATCCTGCAGTCGTGCTGAGCATCGCCAAGGCTTATTACCAACTGGCTCCGATCCAGCACAAGATCGTCGGGCAGGATCGTATCGTAGAGCCGTTGCTGACGTTGGGCGGTGGGGAAGGGGAGATTGCGAATCTGAGCTGGGAAGTCATTGGCGGGATGGTGGAGGAACGACCGGTGAGCGACTTGCATCGGAAGGAGAGAGTAGTACTGACGATATCTTCAGATACTTTTCGTTGAGCACCATTCGGCGTTCTTCCTCCATGCGGCAGATTCGGCATTAGTCAAAAAGACGAAATTGAAGTCTATGACAGCTCTGGTTAGCGCTGAGAACGCACAGACTTCGATGAGGGAATTCAAGGTGGGTTCTTATCCGACAATAGCCCAGCCGAAAAGACATCACTCATCTGTTTTTTGAAGCACTATCTTCGTTTCCCAGAAGACTCAGTCGCCGAAAGCGCTATCCAAGCCATCGGACATCTCGTCCGCACCCAGCCCGAAGTTTCGTCTCTCGGTCTCAGTGCTCTGATGAAGCTTCTGAAGTCGACCCGAGGTAAGTTCTGTCAAGTCTTAAAGAATATAATGTGCGATTGATCCCGATGTCAGATACACTTGTCGCCCAGGCGGTGATTGTGCTCAAGTCTGTCATCCCCTCGCTTCCCAACCCCGCGAAACTCGTGGCTAGACTCGCGAAACGTCTCGACGGAATCAGCAATCCCAGCGCGAGGAGTAGCGTTTATTGGCTGGTTGGGCAGTACGCCGAGCCTGTTACTGGAGGCGAACTACCGCTAGGAGAGGGCTGGGTGGGCGTAGCCCTCTGGGTGCCAGATCTCTTCAGGAAGGCTGTGAAAGGCTTCGTCGACGAGGTCGGTATTTGTTCCTTTCGGTCTCGGACGACACATTTCTGATTCAGATCGGCATCTAGACTTCGACCGCTAAATTGCAGATCCTGACTCTGGCTTCGAAATTGCTCGTCCTCAGCTCGTCCGCTCAACTCGTGTTGATATCGCAGTACCTGTTCCAGCTCGCACGCTATGATTCCGACTACGACTTGCGCGATCGCTCGCGCTTTCTCCACGCTTTGCTGAAAGGGATCCGGGACGAGAAAGACTCGTCGGTTGACGACGAGGAAGAGCATGACGTTGGCGGGGTGATTCTCCGTCGGGAACAGATCAAGCTGGTCATCTTTGGCAATGGGCCGTCCAGCTCGAATGCGGATGTGGGCGGTAGTCATGGCGACGCATTCGAGGTCGCTACGATGAGTCGAGTGATGAAGAAGAAGTTGAAGGGATACGAGAGGGTATCGGAGTGGACGGACGACCCCACTGATCCGTCTTTGCGTGACTCGGAGGTATGTGGATGCCGTCGAGCGAAAAGTGTACGTACTGATGAACCTCCTGACCAGCTGAATGACACGAAGGAAGCGACACCGATCCCGACCCCGACCCCCCTACCGACGCATCTCGCGATCGGCTCGAACTCTCTTCCAGCGAGAATCAACTCTCCGCTCGGTGCGTCGCCGGCCGGATCCGTGATCGCGGCTCCGGCGCCAAAGTCAAAGTTCAAAGACCTAGATGCATTCTTGGACTCGAGCGAAGAGGAAAGTGAGGAGGAAAGCGACAGGTGAGTTTTGCTTCTCTCTGAAGCCTCTTGCCCGCTGAGAACCATCCGCGCAGTGATACTCGGCCGGCACCGGTCCGGGCACCCCCAAGATCGGCCATCGTGCCAGAGTACGACGAAGAGACGTCCTCGGAGGATGAGGAAGAAGAGGATGAGGAGGACGATTCTGAATCGGGAGACGAGCGACGACCATTGTACGGAGGGACGAGTCGCTGAGGATGAATATTGCATTTCGGTCCCTTCTCTAGATCTATACCGCCAGTCGCTCCTTCAACCATCCAACCACATCCGCCATCTTGACCTCCTCGCCCTTGTCCTCCCCTGCCTCGTCTTTGCCCACCTGCGCCTTGATCCTCACGGTCCCATTTTGCAGTTCGGTGGGCGCGAGGATGATGACGAAGGGCACCTGGTCCTCGTCTGCCGTCTTCCACTGCGCAGGGACCTTGGGTTTGGCCTTGTACGTAAACTCGGCCTGGGTCGAGTATTAGCTACACACACTCCATTTCAGAACGAAAGTGGAGCCCACCTTGATACCGCTATCCCACAACATCTTGGCTACCGCCATGCGTTCTTTCAACAGCCCCTCCCCGAGCGAGAGCACAAACACCTCGGTCTCCTTGCCGCGGATCTTGGTGTCCCCCTTTCGGCGCATCTCCATGATCGAGTACACCCGCTCCACCCCGACAGACACACCGACGCACGGGACCTGTTCGCGCTTGTTGCCCGCCGCCTCGGAAAACATGTTGACGAGATTATCGTATCGTCCGCCGGCGGCGATCGACCCGACGCCGATCGCGCTCTCGTCGACCTCGTCCTCTTTGTCCTTGTCCTTGGACTTGTCCTTTTTCGATTTGCGGGGCGCGGATTTACTGTCGATGGCCGCCGGAGTGGGAGCGGCAGAGGCAGCGTGGATCGCTTCGTAGATGATGCCGGTGTAGTAGTCGAGTCCACGGGCAAGCGACATGTCGAATGACATCTGGGATTGTGGCTCAGTCGGGATCTTTGAAGGGTGAATGGGGACTTTGAGCGCACCTTGTCCAAGACACCGTAAATCTCCAGGTAAGAAAACAGCAACTCCATGTCGGCCAGCCCCGCCTTCGCAGAGGGTATACTCATCAGCTTGGCATCGCCTTGCAGTCGAGCAAGGATCTCGAGTCCAGGTCCTAGGGGTCGGAAGCGGTACAATCAGGCTCTGCGGAATATTTGAAGGGGAGAGATAGATGCACCTTTCAGCTTGACATACTCGCCGATGCGGTCGGCAACTTCGGGATCGAGACCCTTTTCAACCGTCATCTCCTTCTTGACCTCCTCCCAAGAGAGTTTGTCCAGCTTGTCGACAGCAGACGAAATCGTTCGCGTCTTGTCGGCGGGAACACCGGCCAGTTCAAAGATACCGTCGAGAATCTTGCGGTGGTTCAGCTGCGGGGAGGTGAATGAGCATTCGGCCGCCGAGTCTTGTGAAAGCCTCACTTTGATGACAAACTCTCCGATATCCAGCGCCGTCAGAGCCTCGCACACCACACAGAGAACCTCGGCATCCGGTACCATTGGATCATACGTTCCTGCAATGTCGAAATCCTGTGCGGAACGGCTCAGCATGGCTTTCCACCCTCGGCAAATATCCCCAGAACGCACACATTGGTAGAACTCTCTCATTCGACCCTTGGACATGACGGGCTGGTCTCGTCGATACACCTTGCCAATGTGGAAGCGCTTCATGGAGGTGATGCCGTTCATGGCGAGATATCGCGCAAAGGGAACGGTGAGATCGTATCGCAACGAGCATAGCTCGCCTCCTTGATCTTGGAGGTCGTAGATGAGCTTCGAGTCTTCTCCGTACCTACCCATACCGTCAGCCCAGACCACGCGCAGCTCCATGAGACACTCACTTTCCAGCGAGGATTTCTTTCAGCTCGAAGACCGGCGTATCGATGGTGCTCGCTCCGTGCTTGACAAAAATCGATTCAAGTGTGTTGAAGATCTTTTTACGCAGAAGTGTGGCCGCAGGTTTGTGGTCCATTGTTCCCTGTGTGATGGATCTTGTTAGCTCCGGAATTGACGAACCAGTTATAGACGCCCACCTTTGGCGTCTTGAGCGACAACGCTGTCCCGGCCTCTTTCTGCTTATCTTTGCCCTGCAACTCTTTCAGCGCCTTCATCTCCTCGAGCTCCTTGGACGCATCCTGCTTGGACACCTTGAGCTGCTTGATCTGGGTTTGCAGGACAGCGATTCTGTCGGCGACAGAGGTGTCTGCTGTGGTCGACATGTGGGGTGGTCGAATAGCGCGAAGAGGAGAACAAGTTGGTCTTAGTCGTGTCAATGGTCGAAAGCGAGACAGCATGCACCCTGTATTGGTGAGAGTGGCCGCGAGGTCGAGTGGAAAAAGTTGGTGGATGGATAACGATTGCTTGCTTGCTGTGGGTGATATAGATATACCCGCTGAAGGTTACCCCTTTTCTGCCACGTCATGCCCGGGGAGTCAGGGTGAAACAGGGTGGCCCCGGTGAGAACGTGGCCGGGGCGAAGGGGTGAGCCCCTGTGGCGTTTGGGGAAAACAGGAAACAGCGATACAAAAGACAGCACGGCCACCCCATCGCTCTTCTTCTTCCACCATCTACTTCTTGCCAAGTCGACGAGCTACTTTTAACACTCAAGTAACCCTCACACACCACACCAGCCCTAGGGCATAAGACATTTATATGTTCTCAAACTCGCTTTGCAGTCCCCACAACGTGCGTCTTGATGTTGGGGTCTCGGTGTTGTTTCGCGAGCTAATCACAGTTGAACTTGCCTTCTCGTCTTTTTCCATTCTTCCTGCTCGCATGATTTACCCGCTTATCCGCCGTGCACTCACCCGGTTCTCGCTCCCCACAGCAACATCGGTGAGTTTCCACACCCGTCACGCGACTTCCACTGACCCACGTTCCGACCTGTTTGTCCGATAGAGGCGTCAAACACACTGCCGCCTCTCCCTTGATAGCAATCTAATCCCCTGCTTCTCCGACGTACAACCTTTTCACATCACTTCCCATCCCATTTCCCCCACCCGAACCAACCACCATGTCGCCCACTGCACTCGACGCCGCGGGCCACCACGATTCGTTCAGTCTTCCAACTGGAGAGACGCACAAAGTACACGCCAGTGCTAAGCGAGCTCCAGAAGGAGGACTCTTCAAGGTCGAGAGCGAGTCGACCGTCTACGAGGACGGCGGCATCAAGGCTCGATTCACCGATCGAAACGCAGAGGTCACCAGTGAGTTTCCGGTCACCTCGCGTCGATCGTCACGCTGATTCAACTCGCAGAGGATGCCGAAGGCAGGCTCAAGGTTGTCAAGACTGAGAGAACCTTTGAATTCTTCACCAAGACCAAGGTCGGCAATGTCGGGTCAGCGCTTTCCTTCGCACTTCGCACAGACCACTGACCCATCCCGCTCTGGCCACAGACTCATGCTCGTTGGTATGGGCGGAAATAACGGTACGACTGTCCTCGCCACCAATCTCGCCAACAAGCACAACATCTCCTGGCACACCAAGTCGGGCATTCAGTATCCCAATTACATCGGATCCCTCGTCCGAGCTTCCACCGTCCGACTCGGTGTCGATCCCGAGACAGGGAAAGATGTCAATGTCCCCATCTCCGACATGCTCCCCCAGGTCCACCCGAATGATTTCGTCATTGGCGGATGGGACATCAGCGGCGTCGAGATGGACAAGGCTATGCATCGAGCCCAAGTTCTCGATTGGGACTTGCAACGACAGGTGGCTCCGTACATGAAGGGCAACAAGCCTCTGCCCAGTATCTACTGTATGTTGACTATTTTGTCACTCGACTCCACTGACGAAGCCAAGACCCGGACTTCATCGCCGCCAACCAGGCCGACCGAGCCGACAATCTCATCCCGGGAGAAGACAAGCAAGCCCATCTCGAGCATATCCGAGCCGATATCCGGGACTTCAAAGAGACGCATCAACTCGACAACCTCGTTGTTCTCTGGACCGCCAATACTGAGCGATACGCAGACATCATTCCCGGAGTCAACGATACCGCCGACAACCTCTTGAAAGCCGTCAAGGAATCGCACGGAGAGGTCTCGCCCTCGACCATCTTTGCCATGGCCGCGATCTTGGAGGGTGTTCCGTACGTCAACGGTGCGCCGCAAAACACTTTTGTTCCCGGTTGTATCGAGCTCGCCGAGCGGGAGGGCAGCTTCATCGCCGGAGACGACTTCAAGTCTGGTCAAACCAAGGTCAAGAGCGTCTTGGCCGAGTACCTTGTCAACGCCGGCATCAAGCCGCTTTCGATCGCGAGTTACAACCATCTGGGTAACAATGATGGAAAGAACCTGTCGTCTCAGAAGCAGTTCAGATCCAAGGAAATCTCCAAGTCGTCGGTGGTGAGTTGACGAGGCTGCGGATGTGAGAGTGTGTCTAATCCAATGCTAGGTCGACGATATGGTCAACGCCAACCAGATTTTATACAAGACGGCGTCAGAGCTGAGTGCGGAAAGCAAGACTGGCGAAGTGGTCAAAAAGGGCGAACATCCGGATCACATTGTCGTCATCAAGCATGTCCCTGCTGTTGGAGACTCTAGTGAGTTGTCCGTGGATGGAATAGGATCAGCTCGTTGATCAACTCTGTCAGAGCGAGCGATCGACGAGTACTTCTCCGAGCTGTTGATGGGCGGTCGAAACGTCCTTGTGAGTTGTTGATCGCATGAATCAGCACGCATCTTTAAGTCTGGTTTCAGAACATCTTCAACGAGTGCGAAGACTCGCTCCTCGCCACTCCGTTGATCTTTGACCTCGCCATCCTCGCAGAACTCCTCACCCGAGTGACCTACCGGGAGATCCCGTCTTCGGGCGAAGCCGGAGAGTTCAAGCCTCTATACTCTGTGCTCTCGCTCTTGAGCTACATGCTCAAGGCGCCCCTCGTCAAGCCCGGAACCGACGTAGTCAACTCGTTGGCACGACAGAGAAACGCCTTGGACCAGTTCTTGAAGGCCTGTCTCGGTCTCGAGCACGGCAGCGACCTGTTGCTGGAGACTCGAATCTGGTGATCTTCCGTCTCCTCCCCCGCCCCAGAATTGAAAGATGTCGCCCCTTCCTTTTTGCTGCTTTACCCTTAGATATACATTCGATTGCCTGTTTTCATATGCTCATGCATGAAACGCGTTCTGCGCACAGAAACCTAAACCAAACGGCTTTCGCCTTGGCGCAGCGGACCGTAATGTAAACGGCCACGCAGACGGGAATTGGAACATTGAGGTTGCGGACGGGGACAACGCCGAACAGGGCGGAGGCGGGCTGGACCTCGCAGATAAGGTTGCAGATACGACGAGCTGGGCACACCACTAACGTAGAGGCTACTGACTGGCTCTCCTTGGGTCCACGTCACACTCCTGTGCGGGATTCATCGCACTACTTCGTCATGTCGTCCACCCAACCACGCCCCGGTCCTTTCCAAACTGGTCCTTCCATACCTCTACCCTCTTGATCGTCCTCTCCTTGTCTTTCCCGCTCGCGGCCAGCAGGATCGCTTTCACATCGTCCGCCTGGTTCTCCCCGATCTCAAACATGACTCGCGGTATTCCACCCCAGCCGATCGTCTGCATGATCGTCTCCTCCTGCAGCAAGTCCGGGAGCATTGACGCTATCCTCCGGTAGAACGCCAACCCCTTCCCGTCATACCCTAATTTGCCCGCCAAAGGCGAGTCGTCCGGGTCGCCCAGGAGCGCTCGAGGGTCTTCGTACCGCTTGACCGAAGCTGGGAGACGTTCGTAATCCTCGAGCGAAATATAAGGCGGATTGCAGGTGATCAGGTGGTATTTCCGGCCTCTGCCTGGATGGAGACTCGCAACGGCCCGAGGGGAGAAGAGGTCGATGTTCCGGAACCGTATTTTCTCGTAATAGGCGGGATACAGCGCCAGGTTCTCGAGCGAAAGCGCGATTGCCTGCGGGGAGGAATCGACACACAAGATTTTGCGTGTGTATCGGTCGAGATGGTGCGAGAGGAGGAGCGGGATCGGAATCGACCCGGTGCACAGGTCGAGAATGTGTAGGGGATCATAATCGGACGTCGGGTTGGCGTGGAGGATACGTTGGGCGAGAAGCGTCGTGAGATGCGCGGTCTCGGGACGAGGGATGAGCGTCGGAGCTCGACAAAGCAGCGTCAAGGGTCCAAAGTCCGTTGTCCCTGTAGTCTGGTTAGGAGAGATACGTGAACGAGGGAGAAGCAGAGTGTCATACCTAGGACATATTGCAGAGGTTCGCCAGCAGCTCTGCGCTCGACGGCCTCCTGGACGGATTCATCTCGTGCCTCAGCGAGCGCTTCTGGGGCTAGAAAATCGGTTCGACGAGCAGCGACGCTGGGTATGCCTTTCGATAAGCGGTCCTCCACATTCTGGGTGATCCACCTCAGCTCAGCACGAGCCTCCTTCTCATCCAGCTCGGCATTCTGGGCGAGCCGCTTCAGGAGATTTTCCGTCTGTACCGCAGAGTAACATCGTCTCGCTTGGCTGGGGAGTTGACGCAGTGAGCGTTGAAGGAGCATGATGAGGTATTCAGAATATCGTAAATCAACTTCTTCGATCACTAAGCGGAAGCAAATTAATCTGCAGATCTGTGGCGTGGCGGGTCTTCTTCCTTGCGTGTTGCTGCGACGACACTCTATGCAAGTGCCCAGACGCTATGGTAGACCCAAAGCAAAGCCCTGGACCCCCAGATCTGGTCTTGGTCCTGATCGGCCTGTGCAGCGACCCCAGAGAGCAGCAAAGCTTCTCGGACATCTCCGCAAAACGAACGGGATGGTCAAATGAAGTATCCTTTCATGCGCTGTGTCTGCATGTAAGCATCGTGACGGTAGATACGGATGGGAGGAGTGTACTGCCGGGAAAACCCAGTGTCTGCGCCCCTCAAATTCGCTGTCCGACCCCTGAGGAATGAGTCCAGTAAGTTACGCAGCGGCTGCCCGTCGAATTTGCCTCCGGCCGGCGAGTTGTTTCAAAATCATCCCTCCACCCGTTCATCTCTCCTATTCCAAATCTCACTTACTCTCCATCAGACCTCGACCTCGCCAATATGCCAATGCGTGTGCTAGCTCTCTGCGGGTTCACCCAAAACGCGACTATCTATTCCAAACAGCTGGGCGCGGTCCGCAAGGCGTGTAAAGAAGTCGACTTCGGTCAGTCCATCTCCGGTGGCAGAAGGCTCTGCTCACGCTCTACCGTCTGGTGCCAGTCTTCCTCGAGCCCCCGCATATCGTGGAAAAGGCAGATATGCCGTGGAACCAATCCTCGCTTGACGATTACGATTCCAATGCGACGACGGAGAAGGAGCAGCAGACGCCAGAAACGACGCCGAGGTGCTGGTGGACGTCGAATGACGCCAAGACGGTGTACAACAGTGCGTCAGCGGTCTACCGATTTCTAAGCAGAGTATAACGGAACTGACCGGGCGTCAGAATTCGACGACACGGTCAAATACCTTCACGACTATCTCTCCACCCAACCGCCTTTCGATGTATGAATTGTCGACAATCTACTCAGATTGGGTTACTGACCATCTAACCATAGGGCATAATGGGCTTCTCTCAAGGGGCCTGCATGGCAGCTATCCTTGGCGCTCTGGTGAGACTCTCTGACCGTCCAACTCCCAGTCCGTGGCGGTTGATCATCAAATCCAGCTGGTAAAACCCAATCTCCACCCCTGCTTTCCGACAATCCCATCTTACCCTTCACCTAAATGTGAGTACTCCATGCCCACCCTCCTTCTCCCTTTCATATCCCAATTTGACTTCCCATAGTCCTCATCATCGTCGGCGGCTTCTTCCCCGGCTCAACCACGCCCGATTTCACGCCTTACTTTCCATTACCCGCCAGCCTTGTCACATTGCACATCATGGGACGCAATGATACCCTCATCACGGAAGAGCGAGGGGAGACGCTCGTGGTCAAGTGCGAGAACGCTCGGAAGGAGATGCACGATGGAGGCCATTTCACACCGTCCAAAGCCAGCTGGCGACACTTTTTCAAGTGGGTTTTCCGCTAGCTACCTCCCGCCTTCCGGGAGACTTCAGCTGATCGATAATATCAGCGCATACATCATGTCGTTTACTGAAGGCGGCTCGAAAGGCGACGTACCGTCCCCTACAGCAGGTGCATCCGGAACCAGCACGCCCGCCACACTAGAGAGCAGTACACCCTTATAGAAGAGACGGATTTAATTTCGGTTTGCTCGATCTAGACTGCTTTTAGCGCATCATAGATCATTCTTGTGGCAAGCACTTGCGGATGACACCCTGAATGCATGACGCTATCGTTAAGGTCATCGTATCAACCTGTTATCGTAAAACTGTTGCGCGCACATGGAGATGGGTTCTCTAGGTGTTGAACGGCCCCTGTGACATATCTCTTCGTCCCTCTCTTTCGACGGGTGATGTATTGGTCGAGAAATGGGGCGGGGAAGCTGGCCCAACCGTCGACAGCTATAGGCGAGATCGGTGAGCGAAGCGAGATCGCCCGATATTCTACACCGACCGGTGTGGCGGTGGCCTTGTCGCCACTCATGACACTCTAAAAGGATCTGTAGGCGTGACATCATGTAGGCCTCTCGCCCACTTCAATCGCTCGACACTTACGTTTGAGGTGACGAAAGGACAATGAGAATGCACACAAGGGAGCGCTGGCTTACAAAGGGATGAATGGATGAATGCACGAGAGAGGATCTGCTGTGACATCATGCAGGCCTCTCGCCCCACTTGATTCGCTCAATATTGACGTTTGAAGTGGTGAAAGGACACAGAAAATGTGTGAAAGGGAGCGCTGCCTCACAAAGGGATGAAAGGATGAGATGCGGGACCAAGGTATATATATGGCTCTTGAAATCGATGCTGGTCATTATCGTTCTATTCCAACAACTTCGCAACTGCCCAACTTCTTCATCTTCGGGAATTCACTATACCGACCGCGTTTGCAAATGGCTGACTTCTACGCGGGCTTCGAAGATTCACACCCGGAGGTCGTTTGGACCACAACCCATCACTCGGTGGGCTCGAAATCTGACCTTCAACAAGACATCAAGGACAAACTCCTCAATGAACATCTGAAGAAGGTTCGAAAACACATCAGTAGCGCTAGTCGGGGGTACACCAAAGAGCAGCGGGCTTTTATCAAACAGCAAACCGTATCGGCTTTGGAAGAGGGCGCTACAGTCGCCGCTGACGAGAGTTATGGCTTCAGCCCGGTGAATGTCAGCTCGTATGTTGACGTCGAGCCCGACACCGAATTCGGCCAAATCAAGCTGTCATTGAATGCAAAATACGTCGATCCGCGCACGAACTCCGATATTTCGTTCGCATATGTTGCGCCGCCAATTCTTCTCCAATCCAACAGGGATCAAAACCTGGAAGACATCGTGGGCAGAGCGTCAACTCACTGATCATCGCGCGACAACGGCTCCTTTTACGACTTGATCTGAGACAAGTCTCTCCGCGCCCGGAAAGAAGTCTTGAGGTTGTCAAGAGCGAGAGGCGGAGAGCGAGACCGGTGACTACAAATGGTGATGATGCATCCAATCTTCGACGCTCCCAGAACAAATCAGGTGTTTACCAAGTTTTGCCTTCTCTCTCGAAATTTAGTGTCCAACAGCCAAAGAGGGCCAGCTCGTTACGGCTGTTCCCGAGGATGATCAATGGTACATTGAGCTGAGGTGCCAGTTTACCACCCTCGTAGTACGAGTCTCGATACGAAATCCGACCACTGAGCTTGACAGCTTCTCGGCCTACTACAGTGTTTGTGGCTAGACTTACTCGTAGGGTTTTGGGTAGGATCCCGTTAAGCTCTATACCTCTTGTCATAGGGATAGCCATGCAGGGGGCTGGTTTTGCGTGAAGAGATGTAAACTATCAAAAGAGAAGCTAAGAGCTATGTGCGAAAGTAAAAGTAGGCTGAGCTTTAAGGGTCCTCAGCCTCCAACAACTGTCCTAGACCTTGCGATACGTTTCTTGAGGGCCGACGGTCGGTGACAGAACTTACTTGGCGAGACTCATCGTATGTAGCGATGCGCGTTGGAACGGCAAGCTGATAGAAAATTGAGCGAGCCTGACACGCTGGGAGTGACGGGTGCAATGGCCCCTTGGCCGTCAATGGGTCACAACGGACTTGAAGACACAGATCAACGCCTACGACTATCGCAAGTAGGCTACATATCTCCTCGGACTCGGATGGATCGAAAGCACGACCGGGGCAGCTGGAGCCGACAGGAAGCTTCGCTCGACGCACATCGCCGAGCTTGGAATAGATATCCTAGTCATTGACGTTATAATCACCCCTTATACAACGAGCCTCCTCGCGTTGGGGAATCGTTGCTCAAGATAATCAGCCTGCACGTTTCTGCCGCCTCCTTCAGTTTCGAGGGACTGCAGACTTCGATACCTGTGACCAGAACGTGTCGAAGCGAATACCGCCAGCAAACACGGCATGCAGCCAGCCGCAAATGGAGATGCAGCTCTGCTCAGTACGCCATGGCAGCCTCGAAATCGTTGAGAGTGCATAACGACTGAGGAAATGTCACGATCGCGGAGCCTTCCGTCGAACTCAAACAACTCGAAACCACGTAGGAAGGTGAGTCATCGTTAGGCGCCTTCGCGCCAAGGGGGACGCAGCCTTGAAGTTGCCGGGATCACACTCGAGACCCTATACGGCGTATCGGGAACAGACGGGAAAATGCAATCGTGTAGATATATAATCCATCGGATCAAGCGATGCAAGCGGATCGACACTAGGGCACGCCATACGCAGGACTGATCCCTGCGATAACTGAAGGTCACAGTCACGGTCAAGCCGCAATGCCGCAACTGCGTCTGGTCCGGAGTGATAGAAGGGTCGCGTTGTCCGTTTCCATTTCTCCCGGATCTCCCTCCCTATCGGCCTCCGTCCGAGCCGGGAATTCGTAGGAGGATGATTGGATCGCTCATTGTGCATTTACCCTACAAGGGGGATAGAACAGCGATTGATCTCGGTTATGGCACCCCAACATCGCTTCGACGTCAGGATAATCTAGGACTCGACATGTCGCGCTGTGACGTAATCATTCTTCCAGGATAAAATGGCCCGGATGAATTCGCCAAACGAGTGGGTGATCCGTACATCTGCAGGTACATATAGAGCATAGAACAAGTCGATCATGATCCTCACTGCCCTTTCACCCCCATCTCCATCTCCACCATGGTCCAAACTACCGACATTAATGTCTATGCTCATCCGCTCGACCCTCTGACGGCTGGCGAGATCAGGTCGTCGGTCGCTGCTGTCCGGAACTATATCGCCAAGGGAGGCTACGCCGGCAAACCCATCGCTCGACCACTATTCAACAGCATCAGCCTGAGAGAACCATCCAAGCATGCAGTCTTGCAGTGGTCGGGACTCTTTTCACCCAAAGAGCTCTCACATATCCGTGGTCGTCATGACGAATTGGTTCGACAAGCCGACGTATGTAAACGTCCTGCTGAGAAGGGATTCAAACTGACTATCTCCAGATCCACCTCATCTGCCCGGCGACTTCGCAAAGCTTTGAGGCTATCGTGGATCTACCTTCGAACCTCGGACCTCCCTCCTTCTATCCGGCTACAGTCTCTTCTTGGACTGCACTGCAAGAGCTCATCCAACCCTCTCTCCAAACCGAGGAGCTGCTGTGGGCCGAAGAGATCTGCAAAGCCGATGCGCAAGTCAAGGCCGCTTGCGAAGCAATCGGAATCGATCAACAGGCTATCGCCGTCGATGGATGGTGTATCGGTCTGGACGAGCGATTCCCCGGCCGACGACTGCAGCAATGCTTCATCTTCACTCGATCGCGCCCAGGAGACAATCTGTACGCCCATCCATGTGATTTCATCCCTGTGATCGGTGAGTGCTCAACATTGTGTGATTCTCCCATTGACGCGTTGAAGATTCCCATACGGGTCAGGTCTTGGCAATTGATTACCCCCACAACAACTCGTCGACCTCTACTCCCCCTTCCTCCGCGACTGCCCATAGCGAGACCGCTCCGCGTGAACGATTCCAGCCACCCTCCACTCCTCATAACTACCTCCCTGAGCAGATCGCGCTCGATGAGCCAAATTTCAAAGTCCGCGATACGCTCAAGCCCCTCCACGTTATTCAGCCTGAGGGCGTGAGTTTCAAGATGGAAGGACGGGTCCTCAGCTGGCAAAATTGGAAGATCCATGTCGGGTTCTCATACAGGTGTGTTCGTCACTCCCAGGATGATCTTTGCTCATACTTCGCAGAGAGGGTTTGGTTCTCTCGAACGTCATCTATGATGACGGCGACAAGGGCACTCGACCGATCTTCTACCGCCTATCCGTGGCGGAAATGGTCGTCCCGGTAAGCTCTCCTTTCACATCAGAGACACCCTCCTGACCAGTATCAGTACGCCAAAACGACATTTCCTCATCACCGAAAACACGCCTTCGACACTGGAGAGTATGGTATCGGTGCCTTGGCCAACTCACTCGCGTTGGGCTGTGATTGTTTAGGAAGTATCACCTATCTCGATGCTGATTTCGTTACCCGAGCCGGTGGGATTGAGACGATCAAGTCGGCCATCTGTATCCAGTGAGTGGAAAGCGAGCACCTCGAACAGACCTGACGAATGCTCCAGCGAGGAGGACGCCGGTATACTTCACAAGCATACCGATTTCCGAGATCTTCGAGCGCATGTTGCTCGTAATCGAAAACTTGTTATCTCGTCCATCTGTACCGTTGCGAACTACGAGGTGAGTCCCGAGTCATACTCCACGTCTTGTTTCTGACACGCCGCAGTACGGGTTCTACTTCAACTTTGCGTTAGACGGATCCGTCGAGCTTGAAGTCAAAGCTACGGGGATCGTGAATGCGTACCCTTTGGCTCCAGGAGAAACGAGAGACAGCGCTCACGAGGTCGAGGTCGCACCTCGTATCGCTGCCCAACATCATCAACACGTGAGTTGCCCCAAGGAACCCATCAGCATTTTCGCTGACCCGAAGTCCAGCTCTTCTCCTTCCGAATCGACCCGATGGTGGACGGTATCAAAAACAGTCTCGTCCAGGTCGATTGCGTTCCCGATGATGAACCCGTGGGAAGCGATTCCAACTACTACGGAAACGGCTTCAAGACTGTCAAATCGGTCTTCGAGAGCAGTACCCAGGTTGCGGACTACGACGCCTCCAAAGCGAGGGCTTGGGTTATCGAGAATCCCAATAAGAAACACTACAGCACGGGTGGAAATATCGGGTATAAGATTGGTAAGTACTTCGTTCATGTCCTTCCGCTGAGCTGACGTGGTTTCAGTTTCGAAGGATATGCCGCCGATGCTGGCGAAGCCTGGATCGATGGTGTGGAACCGATCACCATTCGCGCGTAATAATGTGAGTGGTTTGGACTCGCGGTGAAACGTAATTGACGAGTGGTTAGATGTTTGTGACCGCCTACAACGACGACGAGGTGTACCCCTCGGAACTACATATCAACCAGAATCCCGGAGGCAAAGACTTTGGTCTGGCGAAATGGGTAGCGCGGGACGATAATGTTCGAAACGAGGACATTGTCTGCTGGCCATGTAAGTGATACTTCCTCAAGACCTCGTTCAGCTCTGATGGCGTAAAGGTTTCGGTGTGACGCACATTTCCCGACCGGAAGACTGGCCAATCATGCCAGTCGAGATCCTGAGGGTACACCTCAAGCCGACCGGATTCTTCGATGTAAGTATAGTATCATGAGGCGATCTGGAGGTCAAGGCTGATCCGGAACTTCAGCGAAACCCAGGTCTCGATGTACCCAGTTCTGCCGATGCGAAATCGCGACACGCGGACGAAGCCGTTGTGCACGGACAATCGGCGCCCTCATTAAATGGGAACGGCAACTGTAAGCAGAGCTCCTCACGCGAACAGGCTATCGGACTAATGCCCATCCAGGTTGTAACGGCGGACGATAAATCAGGAGAGAGAGCGCATCTCCGGGAACGAGGGCGAGAAGTATTATCCCGTAGCTGAATTGACCCACTGCATGTATTGTGTATCTGTATCTGACCGATATTCAGGTTGCAAGCGCTCGAAAGCTCGTCCCAACGAGTCACCCTCGAGTTTTGCCTCGCTACCTCGAGTCGTTGTGGCATTGCTCCGGTAGTCGGGAATACGTCGCAAGCGAAAGGGGAGTGGAAGGTGGCTACAAAACTCCACCCGACAGGATAGGGTGCCAGACGTGTGATGACCTCGACACGACTTCGTATAGCCTCCCTGTCTTGGACAATCAGCGGGGCATCACCCAACACAAAGCTCGCGGTGATCGGAGGGAGTCAAGGGGGTTCGAGCGATTGTGGCGATCCGTGCGGAGTCAACCCCTTCCCGCATGTGATAGGTGAGGTGGTATCTCGACCGCTGTGTGGAGCAGATAACGGCAGCTTGTGGTATTGCATGCAACGTAGGAAGACTCGGTAGTGTGCACACCGGTATGCAACTCACCCCAGACTTCTCTGCCTCACCTCGAATTAGCGCCAAAGGGGGGTCTGTGCGTCCGAACGCAGGCTCCCGCCAGGCCCATCAAAGCTGACCATCTCTCTGGTCTTCCCTTCTCATCCATACATTGTTCCTGCTTTGGCTTCTCTCTTGGTACTTGCTAATCAGACTGCTCGTAGTCATCGGCAAGTCGTTGACCTCATCACCCTTCTTTGCTGGATCTTTCCTCGCGCAGCACAATCCTTTCCGTCCTTCCAAAAAAGCACCATGTCGTCCCGAACTCCCAAAGCTACCATGCATGAGCTCAAGCTTCGACGACTGCTGGAGCACAATCATCGATTGAGGGAGGAGCTCGCGAGGCCTCGAGTCATGGTTAGCATCGCTAGTCTGAAGTGAGTCGCGATGGTCCCCTCTCAAGACTGTGGCCTACGTCTCGCGGCAAGTGCTGATACCCACGGACAGCCTGATCAACTACACCAGAGCGACCAAGGATCCATTGGTGAGTTCGAGGCCGGTCCCCTTGTTCACGACCCGACCACCCCTCCTCGCTCTCCACACCTCGATTCCAGCTTGACGACAGGCCTTTCGTCGTTCACCTTTCACGTCGTTCCGTCTTCGTCCTGCAGCAAACAGCTGATGCATCCGCCAGATCCCGTCCATCTGGGGCGCGCTGCCAAAAGCCGAAGACCCTTACAATGCCCCCGACCAGGGCGGATGTTGCTTGCGTGAGTTCCCACCCCTTAGACTCGTCGCCAGAGGACGACGTGCTCATCAATCCTGGGCAGTGATGTAGAGCTCTGCAAAGACCCCGTAGATGTGGGATTGACGATGTCGGTGTGGGACTATGCATTTGCCTGTTTGTTCTTCTTGTCCATTTTGTTTCCGTGGTGGAGGGTCCTCCGGTGACGATCCTTTTTGGCTTCATCTGGTCGCTCATGCTTGTGCAGCCTTGTCTATACCGTCCACCCATACTCACAATCTTTCCTTGACAGTCTCCATCCGGTGGTGCATTCGACGTTGCTCGATGAACCGCCTCGAGTACAACGAAGAGGACGACCTCGACACGGGCGAACTTGCTATCGCCTCTTCCTCCAAACTCCCACCCGCTAGAGCTCCGCCAACAAGCCTGTATCCAGCCCTCGAGTCCAGACCGAAATCGCAGTATGATCCCAGACACCGCCTCGATGAGTTGAATATACGCAAGCGATGTGCCGTCCAGCTAGAATACAGCGACAAGGGAGTCATGAGTCTGCGCTCGCTGTGCATGCGAGGTACGTCTGGTTTTCAACTTTGCTCTCGTGTACTCGCCAACGGTGCTGATAATACCATCATAGTCATCAGGGCAAACGGTCCGCGTATATGGGATGTAGGAGACCTGGAATACGCCATGATCGCTGAGTTTCTGAACGAGCTACCGATGGAGCAGCTCCGCGAAGTTGAAGACCAGTCCAGCGTACGTGGAGCATCGCTCGCCTTCGTGGACAAGGCTAATGGTATCGCTGTAGCACATTAAGAAAGACACCGACTGGCTATGGGAGTCATTCCTGCTCTCCGAGTACCCGCTCTTCTGGGAACGCTGCGTCGAGACAAAGGACGGCACGCTGCGGTCTTCCGGCTGGCGGAGAATGTATCGGGTGAGTGACTCCAGCAACGACGATAGCGTCGATAGTAGGCCTGACGCGTACCTTTTCCAGAAAGCCAAGACCGACGCGGAAGAACGGCAGTCCAATGCAGTGGAAAAGGTCGCCGCGCGGTACAAGCAGCTCGACGAGGAAAAGGCTTCGAAGCGGATCGTCATTATCGACAAGCTCTTGCCCGGACAAACGCGCAAGAAGGCAGCATCGCACAACTGGGGGAAACCCACGGCGTCTTCTTCCGGTGGGTCACACACCGCATCTTTCTCCACACTCCCTGTACTGATTGCGGGGCAGCGAAACCGTCGTCCGTGTTTGCCAAAGCTCGGGCAGAGGCCATGCGGAATCGCATAGCCCTCACGCACGCCGCGGGCAAGTTCATTCCCCCATCCAGACCCATTGCCAAACCGCCGGCCCAACCTGCTCGAAACGATCTATTCAAGAACCCCTACTTGGC
>JASZXS010000060.1:0-54787 GCA_035521475.1 Tremellales sp. Uapishka_1 | reverse complement strand
TACTACAAGTTTGTCCCGGAGCAGAATACCCATCATGCCATCAATATGGGGGGTGCGGCCCAGACGAGGATGAAAAAGGGGGACGAGGTGAGGATAGAAACACCAGGAGGTGGTGGATGGGGGTCCACGAGCTAGCATACTTCCAAAATATATGTATCACATAGACGTGACGTTTAGAAACAAGCGCTGCTGCTTCGACCTATCAACATGGTAAGGATACAACAGTCTACAACTTTGTTCTGTCGCCCCACCTCTCGCGCTGAGCTTCCACGACTATACTACGGGGCGGGCCTCATGTCGCATTAAGAAGACTCTCATCGACGTTCCCCGATTGTAACAGTTCGTCCAACCAGGCATCCAAGTTGACCAGCTCCGATGAGCCTGTTCGGAAGATGTCTTCCGCACTTTCTGAGCCGATTTGCGGTTGGGAATCTGGCGCGGGGCCCACTGATATCAATCAGCCGCTGTGCAGCGTGCCGCATGGCATGATTACTCACACTCGTATTCAGGTACGAGAGACTGCCCAGTAGAGACGTTTATTGGTCTCGACATCGCCTCGTTGTGAACCGCTTGATACAGAACGGCAACGATATCGGCGATTTTGGCTCGAAGGTGAAGTGTCCTGCCGTCATATCCAAACGCCCACCGACCCATACAATCTCTCGCCAGTTTCAGAGATTCCAAAGCCTCAGAGTCCCCAAACAATTCCGCCGAATAGTATCTGACATTAGCGAAAGCAAATACAGTCGACTTACTGGGCCAAGGCTGCATAGACCATGCTGTATTTGCCGACGTACCACGTATCGAGGATGACATCGCCATGCCGAGACATCCAGGCTATAGCAGACCGTGATCTGAGTACGCTTGCGTACCATCGATCGCTTTTCGGACGGAACGTGATGTGTGGGGGGAGTGCCGTAACGGGTTTCAGAAGCAGCCTGAAAAACAGCATCTACAGATCGATGAGCGGATTCGACAGTAAGGTACCCACCTCAATACAAGCTGTCATCAAGTTTAGGAGGCCGCCGCATTGACCTGTTGAGGGGCCATGAAAGGTCAATTGCTCCGGTCGTGAAGCGATGCGGTCATCGATATCGGTCAAAAGGGTGATGAGAGTCTCGTTCGTCAGTCTGTCCATTGCTCCAGGAGAGTAGAGATGGCGAGCTGGATATGATCAGATCGAGTCCTGATAGCAGACTTACAAGTCCGGCGAAGCAACTCCGAAAGCTGTCACGGGTCAGTTGGAAGTCCGGATTTCGACACTTACATAGTAAACCTCGCATTCCATCAAGTGCACTTCAGCTCGCGTGGTATGGCCAGCCAGGTTTTCCAGCGGATCTCCACACTCGCGCAGATCAATCATGAAAGGTTGTCCATAAATACACGAATAGCTGCAATCGTCAGGACTTATTTTGGCATGACATACCATCTATCCACGGTCAGACACTGCAGCCAGAGTCTGGAACGTTCTTCCAAGGCATACGGCATGCTTTGCGAGGCCGCTGTGAGGTGGAGACCCAGATCCTGAGCCATGCGAATAGCCTATGGGACGTCAACCGCAAGCAAATTGGCCGACCTACAATACCAGCTCGCAACCAGGCGATGGATCCTCCTCCCGTCGCGGTGTAGCCGTGAAGTTCCTATTCTACATCAGCCTCGCCCGTCGATAGGCATCTAGACCTACTCCTGACATGCAGCAAACCAGCAGAGTCTTGATGTTGACCATAGCTGATACCAGCAACGTCTCCTCTTCCATCAGGAAGACTTTCAGCTTGGCCCTCAAGGAGAGATACACCGTGTACGGGACGCCCCGACTCAAAGAGGCGACACCGCACACTGCATAGATGAGCGCCGGCGAAGTGGTGGACGAAAAGTTGGCAATGTCTTCTTTGGTAACAATGGGAAACAGAGGCGACATGACATTCGCAAAGATGTCTAGGACTGTACAGTGGTTAGCTTTCCCCGATAGCGACGGCTTACGCTTTCTCTGTAATTCGATCGTGATGATCTCCTCGTTCAGCACTTCTTGGGTGTCCGAACCGAGATTCGCCGAGTAGAGAAAATCGTCGTTGATCCGATATTGACCAAAGCGGCGGTCGTGTAGCTGTGTTTCCGGTCGTTCCTTGATCTGACTGAGGAGGTTCACGATAGCCGTGGAGCCTTTTCGAGATGAGCTGAAGTCGCTGGAATGACCAGCACACACCTAGCAGCCTCGGCTCCAACCCATTATTTCGCCACGGCAGTGGTATGCTGCCCGATGCCGGCTGCACCATAGCCGTACTCCCATTCTCTGTCTTCGCCCTGCTACTTCCTAAAGTCGGGCGCTGTCCGACATCCAGCCGTCTTGAGCCTGATTTAGGGAGAGATTGATGAGCAGAATAGACTGGTGGCGAAACAGAGCGGCGGGAAGGAGGATGCGGTGGAGCAGAAGCGATTGTCGGCAATTTCCTTTTGGTTGTTGGTGTGTCCCCATATGTGGGTCCCTATGGAGGTAAGACGCCAGACTCTCAGCAAACAGCTTGGACTTACAGCTCCAAGGGGATCAAAGACGCATTGACGGTCGTTCTGAACCCACATTAGAGATGGACGGTGCAAGCAGACGCACCCGTATGCACAAGCGACACTGATCCTCGCCATCCTCGCTCTCGCATCTGGCTTGTTTGTCATTCATCTCGATACGATGCCGTCCTTGATGCGACGTACCTGAGCTTCTTGGCTTTGCAGATCCGACAAGCTCTCTTCGCCTTGGGTCTCTTGGCGGCGATTGGGTGGGATAACGAGCTGCTTGCTTCACTTGGGTCGGGCATGCTGTGGGTGGATCATGCTTGTGCGTTCCCGGATTGGAACCAAACCGGGTGAACAGCGGTCACGTGACTTGCGAGTTCGATCACGCAATGTCGCAACTAGAGTACTCTTACATACCGTGAAGCTGCTGCAACGAGCTCTACATGATGGGTGCGTGTCTCCACTCAATCCCCTGTGTGTCCTCATTCAGTCCCCTTCACTCATCAAGCCGACGGAATGTGCAGTCTATATTCTAGTTGTCTATCCTATACTCCTGATCTACGTGAGGCATCCTGCGACTCATCGGGCCGTTGAATGAGTCCATTATCACTCTACGAGTCGACGACGCCTGGGTCCGACTCCGGCACAGGCCGGGACTGTTCTGCTCGTGGGACCTCCTTGTTGAGGGACCGGTTCGGAATCTAGGGTTTGGGTTAAGGTTGCCATATCCGGCTCGCAGCTGCACTCACAAAGATCGACGTCACGAGAACGATCGCTGCACCGGCTAGCGCAAAGTAGAATGTGTTCCGCAGGGCTATAGCATATGCCTGTCTCGCGGTTGACCGCTGCGCTTCATGAGGCAGGTCATTGATCGCTTTCGATGCCCGTAGCAGACGATTGACGATCTGCACAGATCAGCAGGCTTTAAAATTCTGCATAAACGAACCTTAGCCGACTTGAAGCGCCGGTGTAATTGCGCGGACAACGAATTTTGCAGTATGGCGCTGGACAATCCCACCCCGAACACCTGACCGACACTCCGCCAGACGAAGACGAAACCGGTTGCCGTGGCGATTTCGTGTTCTGAAATGATTAGCTCTTGGCTCGTCGGATGTATTTCGACTTACTTTCGACCGAGTTGAGGATTGCGGCTGAGTAGATGAGCATTTGTGACAAAGTGAGGCACGTACTCAGTGTCAAAGTCAAAAGACTGCTGAAACCTGCGCCCATTGGAAGTACACCTCCTCGTCAGCGAGATCTATCGTGTAACTTACAGATCCATTGAAGAGGCTCCCACGACTGAGGAGTCAATTGCGATATCAGGATCATCGCAACAAGTGGTCCGGCGCAGGAGATGACGATCAACCACTTGTATCGACTTGTTCGCTTGACAATGTATCCGGCTATAGGTGCTGAGATGGTCATCGCGATCTGGAAAGCTTCAGCACAGTGTAAGGAAGCTTTGGGAGGCGTACGGAGTTCGGCAGGAGGTGCGCCCCAGCCAATGCCAGGTTTTGCTGAAAAACGATTTCGAACACCATTCTGAGGATTGTCATTGGCAGCAGCACGCAGAAGAAACGCCAACATACGGCAGGTGATACAGCATATTGAAGTTGACGATGGCTATCATTGAGGAGATGATGCCCACGCATAATGGTGTGCGGCGTCGTAGCATCGAGAGGGGGAGGACCGGTTTCACCGCCACCGCTATCTCGATGTAGAGGAAAGCGATGAAGGCGGCCACGAAGATGACTACCATGGCGATTCCCACGGCATTGTCCTTGAGAGGCCCGGATCCAGGATCGATAGACAGCAGTTGCAACAAAGCGCCAATCTTTGCAATTAGCTAGCGATCTGAGGGCCTCACGTACAGAGATGAGCAACGTCAATGCCCCTCCAAAATCGATCTGAGCCAGTGAAGAGAGGCTGATAGATTGATGCGTCTCCGCCGTTGGGACCGAGAGGAGTATCATCAAGACGGTAATCGCGGCCAGCGGCAGTTGAGCTAGAAGCGTCAGTGTGGTGTTACGTCCGGCACGTACAGTAGAAAGCCGCCCTCCATCCAAAGTACTGTGTGAGAAACCCTCCTATGGGACCCCCTAGTCCCATCCCAGCTCCAAACATGGCGAACGATAGTCCTTGATAAAATCCCCTTTCGGCCGGTGAAAAGGTATCGGCGGTAATGACGCTCGCAACCGTACCCATCCCTCCTCCACCCATCCCGGCTACGAAACGGGCGACAACGAGAGTCGTGAACGTGGGCGCGAAGCCACATGCCGCCGTCCCAATGGTGAACAGGACCACAGCTTGCAAGTACGCGGGCTTCCGACCTATCAGGTCGCTGAGTCGGCCATACAGCGGAGTAAAGGTTACGCTGCTCCAGAGGTATGCTGTCCCAATCCAGGCTTCCTGATTGGAGACCTGCAGCTCAGACGAGATCGTGGGTATGCATGTTGCAACAACTTGAGGCGATGAATCAGCTGAATAGGGCCAAGGAGGAATGCTCACTGGTCAAATCCAACGTGGACAGAAACCCTGAAAGTAACGTAGTGGTCACAATAAGATATTTCTTGGTAGGCGTAAGGGGCCTCTTGGTTTCACGCTCCGGGGCGAGAAGAGCCGTCCTCTCGTCGGCTGTGGGCATCGTGGGAGCAGATTCCTTTCTGGAGTCTTGGACAGGTCCTAAGACTGGCAAGGAGCTACAACTCGTAGGACCCCCGCCACCATCCCACCAAATAATTTCAGTCGGATTGCGCCCAAGTCAGGCACATGTCGCCATCGATATCGTTCTCGGATGCTGTTGAGGATATCGTTATCCAATTCTTCGGGTCACATTTGCGCACACACCCTCACACAGGTCCAATGGGAACACTGTCGTTCTTGCTTGCTAGTCTTGGGGCTTTGGTGGCCAGTGCCGCCCTTCAGCGACCGAATATCATTCTGATCTGTGAGCACTCTTCGTACGTCATGTCCTGACGTCACGACTTTCGCTCAGTGACGGACGACCAAGACAAGGCGACCTTTAACGAGGCCCGTTTCCTTCCCAAGATCAACGAGTATCTGGTCGATCAGGGAGTATACTATGAGAACTTCTTTGCACCCGTGAGTCAAGGTTGTGCCAATAGACCTGAGCATGCAGGTGTCCGTGTGCTGTCCCAGTCGGGTCTCTTTGCTGCGAGCGCAATACGCGCACAATCACAATATCACCTTCGTCAACCCTCCTTGGGGCGGATGGTCCACGTTCAACAAGTACGGCTACGTGGGGCACACCCTACCAGACTTTCTACAAGAGGTCGGGTACAACACGTACTATACCGGTAAACTGATGTAAGTTTACGGATTAGTCTGGGGGTGTTGACCGAGAATGCAGGAATGATCATACCGAGGAGAATTGCGAAAGTTTGCCCGTGTCTGGATTCGTAAGTGCAAGCGTTGGCATCGTGCATGCTGAAGCTGGGCTAGAACTCGTCCGACATACTTGTCGGTCAGTGATCAGCCTGTCAACTGGATGCCCTGACGAGTAAGACAGACCCTTATACCTACGACTACTGGAAGGTGCGCTCAAAGCTTGATGTGCTGCATCTCTTCTGATCTACCACAGCCCGGATTCTCTCGTGACAGTGAGCTCGACGATGACGTTGTTAGAGACTGATACGTCCCAGACGGAGCTGCGAAGGTCCATGATGGCGAATACTCGACCGACCTAGTCAAGGCGAAAGCACTTGATTACCTAGAGACAGCTCTCCACGAAAATCGTCCATTCTTCGTGGGCATTGCGCCTATCGCCTGTCACTCATGTAAGTAACGAAACGCGATACCATTATCCAGCTGATCCAATTAGGGATGACACACGCTGATGGAGGCAAGATCCAAGCTGATATCCCTGCTGCTCACCCACGACACGCTCGGCTCTTCCCTACCGAACAGCTGCCTCGCTCCGAGTCTTTCAACCCCGATAAGCCGTCCGGCGTGTCTTGGGTCCGAAAGCTTCCTAAATTGGTAGGTTCGACATGTAATGTGGAGGTCGGAGCTGAAGTATCGCAGAATCAAACGCAGGAGGCATACTTGGACGACTTCTACAGGGGCCGACTTCGCTCCCTGCAAGCCGTTGACGAAATTGTCGAGGAAGTAATTCAAAAGCTTGAAGCTGCTGGACAACTCGACAATACCTACATCTTCTACACCGGTATGCGAAATGATTGTGTTTCAAGCTAATCTGCCGAAGCCGACAATGGATTCGCAATGGGTACCCACCGACGTCAGCCAGGAAAGACCCTTGGCTTCGAGGAAGACATTCATGTTCCCCTCGTCGTCCGTGGACCCGGGATACCAAAGGGCTACGTGGATTCTTTGTCGTCATACGGCATAGTCGACCTCTCCAGGACAATCCTCGACATCGCTGGAGCACGTACAGGCTATGTCGACGATGGCAGCAGGATCAACCTCCACCAGGAGTCGCTGGTAGAACATCAACTTGCCAGACATTCTATCAGCGAGTATTGGGTGTATGGAGTGGAAGAAGGGGTCTATGGAGGTAAGCGGCCCTCAACTTCTTAGGCTGATCAATCAGGCAACCTGCTTGTGAACAATAGTGAGATCAGACCTGTTTCCTTGATGTCCTAAAACTCACCATGATAGCTTATCGAACTCTCCGAGTTCACGACGAGCTCGACGGTCACAACCTCACCTTCTCCTATTCGGTATGGTGCACAGGCGAGCGCGAACTTTACGACTTGACCACCGATCCAAACCAAGTTCGAAATATACTGGCGCCTTTAAACGAGTTGGGGTCTTTTACGCCCTTCGATCAGACATCGCCGTCGGGTCAATCGGTACTACCGGTGCATCTTCAGAAGCTTCTGAATCGTCTCGATGGCCTCGTATTGGTGCTGAAAACGTGTGTCGGCGGTGGCTGTACCAACCCATACGGTCAACTATTCCCGTCTATCGCCAGCGCAGGCGGTGCCATCTCACGCCTCGGTCACGCCTTGGATCGACGTTTTGATGACTACTTTGCCAGGCTGCCAAAGGTACAATTCCACCACTGCGCCTTAGGTTACCAATCTCGACTGGAGAAGCCGGAATGGAGAACGGAATGGGGATATGTAGATGCCGACGTGGTGTTTCAGGGATTCTAGTCGCGCGTCTGGGCAATGTAGATTGTGAAGTGTCGACGCTTCTTGTGGCAAAGGGCCTTTGCCACATCTGACAACTGCAAGTGGAAAGCCACGACTTAGATTGGTAGCGCTCGTAGATGGTCCCGCCTGGGGGTGTGGCCCACAAGGGTTGCTGAATTGCATCTGATCTCCATGAACAGTGACCTGGCCGGAACTGTCGCCTTTCCAATATTGTCGAAACCAAGACCTCTTCCTTCCCCATGCGTCAACCAGTCAACTGGAAGTCCACAGGCGTATTCCTGTACCTCTCCGGACTCCACTTTCCTGTCTATCATTTGAGTTCTCCGGATACATCGCCGGCCGTTCTCCTTGGTAGTGGGATTCAGCTCGGCGTCAACCTTGGTCCCTGGCCTCTAGGGCAGCCATCTCTAGGAGTATTTAGCGCGAGATTTGCCGAGCTCTCTTCTACTTGTCGCCGATCCGACCTGTCACCATCGGAATTGAGAGTCGGCATCCAGTGCGTGAACACGACCCGCAGCTGTGCTCAGGAGAGGTGACTGAAAGTACAGCAGTCATGTCGTAATGAACACTCGAGGAAGATTCTGTCAAGGACGGCCATTTGAACAAGTAGACATCTATTAATTCAGATGGGGCGTATCTGAGGCGACAAATCAATCGCTTTATCTCGTCAAGAAAGCTGAGATCCTGCGTATCCGATTACAACGCAAGCTAAGCGAGCTGTTCGTCCAGGGCTTTTCCAAATCTGCAGTGGAATGCAACGTCATCGGGAAGAGAGTCCAAGCTACACATATACAAATACGTCACTGTAAGCCGATTCATGTGCGCGAGGACTGTGTCCTGTGCTAGCATGTATAGTCCATGTGCGCCATTGTCCTTGGCCAACGTGTCTCAGGTCGTCGGTCGCCGCTGTATTGCAAAGAAATGCATTATTCCGCGTGCCTTGAGGCAGTAGCGAACTCCTTATCAGTGTGACGTGAGTGGCACGACAAAGTGTTCTTTGGCGCACAGCTAGTGCCTTGGTGTCAAAACAGGGCGAAAGATTGCCATATGGGCCTTTGGTACTCGCGTGGTCCTTTTCTTTGTATCTGACTGTCTATCTATAAGAACAGGTCAGCAAGTTCTTTCCCGTGCGAGCCAATTTGACCGAACATGAGGTTCACTTCGATTTTTTCCACTCTGGCTTTACTCTCGGTCGCCCTTGCTGCCGATCGTGGAGGCCTTAGAGCTCGCAAACCACATGCACTCCAGACGCGCAAAGCAGCCAGGACCGAGAGATTGGAGAAATCTGCACGAGATGCAGAGCTGGCAGAGCACCTGAGCAAGCGCGCATCGAGCAAATCGGATTTCAGGTACTACAGCAACAAGACATCCGGTAAGCCTTCTTTGTCGACCAGCCCGCGAAACATTGAAACGTGGTGGTAGACTACTTTGTCGAGTCCCTACCCGAAGTTCCATTCGACCTCGGCGAGCTTTACTCTGGCTTGATCCCCCTCGACTGGTCCAACAAATCCGAAGCGTTGTTCTTCTTTTTCCAACCCACTGTCGGCGATCCCGTGGACGAGATTACAATATGGCTGAACGGCGGGCCCGGGTGTTCCTCTCTGGAAGGTTTCTTTCAGGAGAACGGACGATTTACCTGGCAGCCGGGAACCTTCGCACCTGTAGAGAATCCATACTCTTGGGTGAATCTCACAAACATGCTCTGGTGCGTAGATTGAACTTCGCATCTCGCATACAACTGATGTCCACAGGGTGGAATACCCAATTGGAACCGGCTTCTCGGTTGGAACAGTCACGGCGGACAATGAAGAGGCGATCGCTCAAGACTTTCTCAAGTTCTTCAAGAATTTCGAGAACCTTTTTGGGATTTCAAACTACAAGATTTACGTGACAGGAGAAAGCTACGCGGGGAGATATGTGCCGTATGTCTCTGCTGCCATGCTGGACGCAAACGACACTACACATTTCAATCTGAGCGGTGAGTGGATACGCCTGCTCCGGGTCAATACAACCGCTGACATGGCGAACCCTTCCCTTGCCTCCCTCTTGGTTTCTGCTCCGCACATATACGCCATCCCTGGCTCGCACACCACCTCCTTCCCTACAGGTGCTCTCGTCTATGATCCTTGCATTGGCGAGTTTGATGGAATTCAAGAGGAGTACACCGCCTATCCGCTCATCGAAGCAAACGCAAACCTGTTCAACTTCAACGAATCATTCATGGCGAATCTAAAGGAGATGCACCAGCAGTGTGGATACGAGGCGTACATCTCCAAGTATCTCACATTTCCGCCCGCGGGTGTGCAGCCACCATCGTTTTTCAACTATACCTCCAACGCAACCTGCGATGTCTTCGACAGCGCCTTTGCCGCGGCACTTCAGATAAACCCGTGTTTCGACATTTATGAGATCGTAAGCAGACGCTTCCTCTCAAATATCAACCTGATATCATTTGGCCAGAACACCCAATGTCCACTCCTGTACGATGTCCTCGATTTCCCCGGATCCCTATTTTATGACCCGGTGGGCTCTCCTCAAGTGTATTTCAATCGCTCGGACGTGAAGAAGGCCATCCACGCACCTGATTATATCAACTGGATGGAATGTGCCGAGGATCCGGTGTTTACGGGCGGAGACGGGGGACCTGAAGTGTCGGGAGACTTTTCAAAGGATCCCATTCAGGGCGTGCTGCCGCAGGTCATCGAGGCGACCAATCGTGTCCTCGTCGCCAACGGCGATTTTGGTGCGTTGTATGATTGCCTTACATTAAGCTGATTTCCTGCTCAGACATGATTATTATTACCAACGGGACCCTATTGTCTATCCAAAATATGACCTGGAACGGACAGCTCGGCTTCCAGTCCCAGCCCAGCAGCCCGATCGTGGTAAATCTACCCGAATTGCAGTATCTGGACGTTTTCCAGTACAATGGCTATTCCGATGGGGATGGTGCGCAGGGGGTGATGGGCGTATCCGTAAGTCTTCGGCAGATGCGGGAGTGGCGACTGACGAGTTACAGCATTACGAGCGAGGTTTGATGTGGGCCGAGACTTTCCAGTCTGGTCACATGCAGCCGCAGTACCAGGCGCGAGTCTCATACAGGCACTTGCAGTGGGTGCTGGGACGTATCGACTCGCTGTAGGAAGCAGATCGAGTTGAGCAAGAAAGAATGTGACCCCCTTGTATCGTGCAATACAGTCTAGCAATCCTCCAACCGCTTGATTCTGTCAGATCAGAAGTGTACAGCCGGCGCTTTCCTCGTTCCAAGCGTCTACAGCATCTACCAGCTCCATTCAGGTGCTTCCTGCCTCTACAGCATCACCCAAGCCGCGCCTGCTTGATACGCATCATCCTCCCGGAAGATGTGCCAGCAACGGAAAGTCGCAGAAACCCCTCATGCCTTATGTCTCTATGAGACTCGCGAACCCAGGACTGCTTGTATATGAAGAAGGCAGTCAGTGCTGGAGAGGATGCCGGGGAACATATACGGTGTACTCATTTGACAAATCTGCTTTTGTGATATGCGTGCCCCGATTGCAACACTGGAAGGATGCCTTCACTGTACACTACTGACGCTACTCACAATCAACTATATAATCACGTGCCGACCGCCCTAGAGGGACGGCCTGGTGAGTATCCAGGTTTCCTGATTTTACAAGCCAAATACATCAAGAGGTAAAGGTTCCGATGCCGACACAGGAACGTCGACCGAGCGAGTCTAGCTATCATCAGCATAATGCAACCTCCACTGCACCACCTCACCTGTGTGAAGGACCGGATGCCTTCGACACCGTTGAAGCGTCCCCATCCCGAAGATTTCCACCCTCCGTGTGGTACATTAGGGGGATCACAGTTGGCCTGAATAGAGTCAGCGAGCCGCCGAGGACTCAGAGACTCACCGCTTTGTTGATGTGAACAGCCCCACATTCGAGTCGTCTTGCAATAGACGCAGCGCGACTCTGGTCACGTCCCCAGACTGCTGAAGTAAGCCCATAGTCAGAATCGTTTGCCGTTTGAATCATTCCGTCGATGGCGGACTCCTCAGTCACTCCTTCATCGTCGCATACAATAACGGCTGCAACGGGCCCAAACGTTTCTTCCGAATAGAGCTTCATATGGGGTGTGATTGGACCCAGAATTGTAGGCGTAAGTCTTGAGCTTTTCCCGTTCAATTGTCTGGGCGAGGAAGAGTCGTTGGCGTCTCGACTTTCGAGCAGATGAGAAGCGCCTCTGGATATCGCATCCTGTACGAGATCCTCGACGCGAGATACAGACGCCGAACTGAACAGCGTCTTGGTCTGCCCCTTGCGAACCGTTTCCCAAGCCTTGCGAAGGGCGTCGACTAGCCTGTCGTACATCGAAGAGAATACCAAGATCCTTTCTGTGCTCATGCAAAGTTGCCCAGATCCCATGAAAGCACCAAAGAGAACTGTACTTGTCGTCAGTATCAGGCGACCTTAATATACTTACTATGGGATGCAGCCGTGTCAAGATCCGCGTCGGGTAATAGCAGAATCGGCGCCTTTCCCCCCAGCTCCATCAATGTCGGTTTGAGATGTCGTCCTGCTAGCGCTGCAATAATGGCTCCGACCCTCGTCGAACCGGTGAAGTTTACGTGGCTGACAAGGTGATGGCGTCATCGAGGGAACCTTCTCCCACAAATGGGGGGTCGTCACTTACCGAACTCTTTTATCAGAGACCAAAGCATCGATCAGAGAAGGTGCGTCACCCGCCGCGATGTGAACGACGCTTAGCGCTTCGCAGGGTACTCCAGCATCGTATAAGAGCTGAGCCCACAACGTCTGCGTGAGGGGAGTGGTTTCGGATGTTTTGAGCACTACGGTGTTTCCCGCCAGCAGAGGGGTCACAATCGCACGCATGGTCAAAGGATGAACCTTAGAATGAGCAAGACTCTCGTTCCATTGCAACCTACAGCATTCCAAGAGGGGATCGCCACACAAACGCCATACGGCTCTCGGGTGATAGTAATGCTTGCTGAAATGGTCAACAGAGCGTTTCGCAGGCGACTCACATCCTGCGTGCTCCACCCGTTCCTCCTGCAAAGCAGCACCAGCGAACTCCACCAGGACTCTCAAATCTGCCGATATGAAATCCACTTGTTCTTGCGACCACCATTCGCTAATGTCGGTCTCTGCCCGATTGGCATCTCTGAGCTTCGATTTCCAAGTTGAATCTGGGTCGTCCAGAAAGTCGGCCACACGCATAAAGATGTCACATCGGCTCGTGAGGGGACGGGCTGACCAAGCGGGTTGAGCCTGGTGACAGCATGATACGGCGGCACGTATATCCTCCAACGAGGAAGCTTGAACATCGTGACAGTGTTCGCCCGTGCCTGGATGGTGTACGGCATAAGTTGGCGCTGTACCTTCTGTGTTGAAAGCTCCGGCGATGAGATGGGAGACGAGCATATCGATGTTGGACTTTGCTTTTCTCGTGATTTTGCTATATTTTCGTGCTGTCGATACTTTGAGATCTGCTCCTGTTTTCCATTCCAGACAGGGTACCGATATGAGGCCTAAGATGTGTAGGTCATGTGATGCCAGCGGAACGATCCGCGATGCAGGTCCGTCGTAGCCGACTTATCCCCGGCAGGAAAGCCTATAGAGTATTGCAGTTGTACAGTTTACCCAACCACCTAAGCATGTCTACCGTCTCTTGGTCACGTCTAATTAGATTCGTTCCAGCCAACGATGACACAGTCATTCTCTATGGAGAGCCAATCACAGAGGATCTTCAGGATATAGGCGCTACAGCGGACCGTGGAGAATTGAAGGCACTCGTTATTCAGGTCGACTCGACGGGTCCATTGAGCGCGACCGCCCGGGTGACGAGCGAAGTGGTTGTCGTTGGGAAGCTGCTTGGTCCTTTGGCAATGGAGCACTGCTCCGACATCAAGTGTATCGGTTTGAACTACCGAAAGCATAGTGAGTTCCGGAATACTCTACGCGCCTCCATGCTAAAGACTTCGCAGTCCAGGAAGCTGGCCGATCGCTGCCTCCATTTCCATCCTTGTTCATCAAGCCGGCGACCTCACTGGCCGACTACAACGAAGTCGTGCCCATCCCCAAATGTGCGCAAGAAGGGGAGGCAGATTACGAGGGAGAACTTTGCGCTGTCATCGGAAAAGATTGCAAAGACGTGAAAGTGGAGCACGCGTTGTCCTATGTGGCCGGATACACTGCCGGTGACGATGTCAGTGCTAGAAAGTGGCAAAGATTGAAGGAAAGGGCCGGCGGTGTCCCTCAGTGGTGTTTCTCCAAGGTGACAAGGACCGCTTGCTATTCAAGTCTGCAACTGACCTCGGTACAGGGATTTGACAAGTTTGCACCCCTTGGACCCGTCCTCGTGGCTTCGAATGTAGATCACTGTGATTGAACTCAACTGATGCCGTCTCAGCTTATTCCGGATCCATCGAAACTTCATATGAAGGTGCATGTGAACGGGGAGGCCAGACAGGACACCATGATTGAGGACCTTGTCTTTGATGTATGTTATTCGTCGGTCACACAATCCAGCTGACGGCAGTAGATCCCCACCCTCATCTCCTTCCTCTCACAAGGTACCACTCTTCGCAGAGGTACAGTGATTATGACCGGGACCCCAGGTGGAGTGGGGTGCACGGGGCCCGAAGAGAAGTGGAACCCTCTCAAGGACGGCGATAAGGTGGAGGTGTGGATTTCCGAGATTGGCACACTTAGACATGGCATTAAGTACATGTGACAGGCTGTACATGCATCGATACGAGACGAGAGTGCACTATCTTTCGCATCGTCGGACATACAGAAAGACTACCAGGAAACTTCACCATTAGCCTGGTTTGCCCCTCCAAAGCTGCCTATCTCATCCGGCACAGTGTCCCGCAAGGTATTCCAGAGCTCTTCAAAATCAAGGTGGGGGAACCCAGATAGACCCGTTTCCGAAATTAAGCTGTCGCCGTTTCCCTGTTCGACGTCTGTGTGAAGCGGGAATTGCTGTATTTCTTCAGGCGCAGGACCGTTTTGTGTCGGTCGCCCACTAGGTAGTGTGGGGAATGAAAGAGCCTGAAGAAGCTGCTCTATAATCAGCAGGGCACGCTTTGCGCTTGCACGGTTGTATTGAGCGCTGATGCCAGTGACTAGATGTTTGACCTGCGCGAGTCTCAGCAGGCAGTCGCTTATGTCTTGAGCTAGACTGACTTTGTAGAGCGACTGTACCATATCTTCTGCGGGTGTCTTGATCATGGAGCCCCATTGCGTGAGATCGAGGAGGAATGTCGCGACAATCGTCATAAAGGCATTCATTGCTGAGGGCAGGTCAGATGCGTTCCCGATGAACCAGCTCACCGTAGAATAGCTGATACCATGGCGCCGAGAGGTTTCCAGACCCTGATGCTCCTTTTTCCAATAACCAAACGGTCATAATGGCAGTCTCAATGACAGCGGCCAAACTTGTCCCGAATGCCAAGTTGCGCTGCTGAGCGTCCAAAGCGTGAACCAATGACCGAGACACGCCCCTGGTCGGTGAAGGAGCTCGAGATTGGAGCCCAAATCTATCTCGAATGGCTGCGAGAACGATTGGTCGATGAAGCAGAAGCCTCATGGTGGCTCCTCTCAAGCCGAGCACGATGGCGAGAGGGTCCACGTACCCCGAAGGCGAGCACTGGAGCTCTGGGCAGACTGAGTCCGACCAAAGCGCATAGTCTCGCTCTAGTTTGTAGGTTGCACTTCCAGCGGCTTGAATGGAGTCGGTCGTTGCGCTTCTGGTGGATGCAAGTGTTGGAGGATCGGTCACAAGCCCAGAGAGGGCGCAATATAGTCGCCTTCAGCGAATGTCAACCATGGGTCTTTTCGGTCTCGGTGAGACTCACACAGTTTCTGTCAAAAAACGTATGGCCGTTGGATGCTCCCCAGGTAGAACAGACGGCAGTGACAGATTAGAAGTTCCAGTAGTGACAGAAGACGGACGTCCGATGATGACTGTCAGAAAGCTGGATGGCGTTAGATCTCTCTGTTGGCAACTCAAAGAGGAGCGAAACATACCGATCAAATATAAAACAACCCCACCATACTCGAAGCCGGACTTCAGCCTCTAGAGCGCCTAGGGATCTGGAAGTCTTGGGATCGTGAAGACCGATAGCATACGCAGAACGAACAGCATCTGTTCCAAGTCAGTCTTCCTTGCAGTTCAGCGTACACTTACAGCCCAAAAGATCCCAGCTGTAGGTAGGACAGTCCACCCCCTGCATCAACATCGTTCCAATCAAGAGGGCTTGAGCTGGGGACTTCATCAGTCTCATCTCGAGTATGGAAGCATCACACTTCATTGACGTACTTTTGACCATGCTGTGTGGCCAGTCCACGTGTTTGCGTAGGAGCGAAAGAGCAGTCAGATGAACTACGACAATCAGCTCCAGGGCGTAAATCGGACGACTCACCATCTTTCCCCACGATAGGCCGTAGAGAAACAGCCTGAGCCAGTGCGAAAACTAGAAACTGCAGGGCCAGCAGAGGCTGATTGGCGGCGAGCTTCAGTATGTCTTGACCTCTCGAAGAGGCCCAGCCAGTGGCACTCGCCGACGTAGTTCGTGGCCGTTTTCTAATTTCCACCATCGATAGTAGATCGAGGTAGGATTTCTCAAGGGCGGATATAACAACGAACGGATATAACCGAAGTGTATGGTTGGAGAAGTATTCCCACATAGCCTTGGCCTCGGTTGCAGTCGGAAGACCCTCTGGCCGGACAAAGAACTGTTCTCCAGAGCCGATTGTCAAACCCAAAAAGCCTGTGGGCTGGTCTTGGTCGGCTTCGGGGGTGGAGGTCATAAGAGGAACCTCTGAGGCTGCAAGGCATCCGTAACCGGGGAGGAGTGTGTCGAGGAGCAGCGTGTGAAACGAAACGCCCGAGGTGTCTCCATAAAACTCCTGGTCTGGACTGAACCCTGATGCGGATGAGGATACATCCTGCCATCGAACCTGCGGAGGCTGACTCGAGGGTGCTTTTCGAGTTGAAAGAGATTCGCGACCGCTGATGGAAGGCAGGAGACCCATACCATCGATGCTACCAGGAGGCGCTTTGCCTTGGGGAGTGTCGAATTCCAGCTGAGGCGTACCGACCCCCAAAGTTGCGGTCGGCGCGGTGACGGGAAGCAATGGCGGCGAGTGGGTTTCTTTCCAATTGACTACGATTGAATCAGATTCGGACTCGCACTCCACCAAGTGACGTACGAGTGCCGCCTTCATTGAGGGACTCCGATCCTGCTATGGTGAGAACAGCCAAGAACGCATTGATCTGCACTTACGTCGCGGCCGTTGAGGCAGACTCAAAACGGGTCGGACATTCACATTCATGCTGCTGGAGGAAGGCAACCATGGAAGCTCTCCCTGATCATCTGCAACGTCAACATCACTCGCATACTAGTTGGTTCATGTCATCAGAAGGGTGCTTGGGGCAATATATCGATTGCTCACGTTGACTGTGCGCTCAGATGAGACTTGATTATCGAGCCAACCACCTTCCCCAACGCTCATCCTTGAGATGGGCTCGGGACGATGGTTGCTTTGACTCTGAGACTCCAATCTGTTCAACCGTGCCTCCAACATCTCAATGTACCTGCTGCGCGGTAAGGGTCAGTCAAAGAGTATTTGCGAGATACGGTGAAAGGATCGCACGATCTGCTTGCATGATCGCTTGAGATGCTCGTGGATTCAAGTGGGTAAGAACAGGTATGTCCCAGCTCAATACAAGGACTGCAGGAAGGGCGAATACCGTCGCACTATAGAAATCATGAGTCGCCGCTTCGCCATTGCTCGCCAACCGCGAAGGTCGCACCTTGCATTTCTTTGATCGACATGGAGCACAGGCTTGAGCCGTACGCCGGCGTTTGGTCCCGCCCAGTGGAGCCTGCTCAGAGGCTTGGCCCGGAACCGATGAAGAGGACATGATCCACGCTGGTCGAAGGATAGATGGAAAGGTAGCGAAACTCCATCACGGGGAAACGGCGGAACGGTGCGGTAGGGCGGTTAAAAGCAACTTATACATAGCCGACACAGCCGTTACATAGCCGGACCTTGGACTAGAAAGCTACACCTCGTTCATGAAATCCTCTTCGTCGTTTCTGTAGAATCCCAGTGCGGTAATCATAGGTCGGTCGTCGAAACGGTACAAGTATGTCTTGGTCTCGGCCTGACCAGTGTCAGCGATACTCGCTTTCACAATGGGCTCCTCATACCTCGTGATGGTAAGGCTCCCAACTCGGTACGGTGAAGGTATCGCCCTTCACCCATTCGATAGTTTTGTTTCCAATGACACTCAGACCGCGACCATCGATGACATGGTACACCGCGCTCGTCGTCTCCCTGACGACTTTGGTCTTTGCCCCAGCTTCGAGACGTTCGCATTGAGCACCGATGATCTTGCTGACTTCTTCACCATCATGTCCAGGCTGTTTATTGGTGTATCGCACGATTGTGTGGTCAAGCTCCCCAGCGGTAGCATCGAGCTTTGCCGCCATGTCAGACCAGGGGAACAAGATCGGGCTACTTGTTGTCTCCTTGGCGGGGTACCGAGGTTCCGAATAGTGTTGAACGAAATGAACTGGGTAATGCTGGAATTGGGGGAGATCCAAGCCGTCCAACCAGATCATCGGAGTAGCATCAGAGTCGTTGCCATGGTCCTGTGACCTCGTTATTGGATGTCCCGACGGAATGCCTCAATACGTACGTGATAGCACCAGGTCGGCGTCAAGATGAAATCACCTCTGTGCATGGTGATCCGCTTTCCGTGTACGGCGGTGTAGCCTCCGTTGCCTTCGATGATAAATCGGCAGGCAAAGGCAGTGTGTCGATGTGCGGGAGCAGTCTCCCCGGGCATCACAAGCTGCAGACCAGCATACAACGTGTCGGTGGTATTGGGAGCACCTGGGCACTCAGTCCGCGAAGATTCGACCGATAGCGGAGGCTCTTACCCATAGTGGGATTAATGAGCATGAGGACTCGTCGCTCGGCTTGCTTCTCAGACACCAGGTCTCCAGCGCGAAGGAGGTGAGGACGAATGTCTTTGTATCTGACGGCAGAAGTTGAGCTCGCATAGTAAAGCCGATGGCTGCCACTCACTCCCACTTGTGTGCGATAGACTTAGGCGAGGGCAAAGGAGGGTTGAGCTTGGTCATTCGGGTCCACAGGGTCTCAACATGAAGCGGTTCAATGTCTCGGAAGAGCTTTTCTTGGCTGTCGTTTTCGACAAACAAGGAATGGGCGTCCGGGGGACTCATCGGTCCAGAATTGAGACATCCTTTCGCGACGTCGGGCATTTTGCTGAAGACTGGCTCGAGGATGTTTGAGTCGTGGTTGCAATTGATGCTGACAGGCCACAGGCATTATATCCTGTGGCTGTCCTTGATTGGAAACCGCATCAGCCGGGTACGATACCCGTCAAATTACCCGTTCGTTCTGGCTCCCGCCTCATCCCCGACGGCAAAGTAGCACCCGGATGCGTCTCACTATCGTCGTAGAGGACTTCATCTGTGCGCGGCCGAAAGATCCCTGCAATAACTACGACTTGTCCGCAGCTTCTATTATTGAACATGCCCGACATATCATCGAACAGGGTAGCTGGGACTCTGGATGGTACCAACGGTCACCGACCACCTACCTCGAGCTTGTCGGTTCACCAAAATGGCTCTGCGAACGGCCATGCGCAACTGCACATCATCATCGTCGGTGCTGGTCTTGGCGGACTGGCTTCCGCCATATCTTGCAGTCTGGCAGGACATGCGGTGACAGTTTTGGAGGCGGCTGTCAAGCTGGGCGAGGTATGGCTTTCGAGTGCAGGGGAGTTCTGGCTGATCTGTTCCAGGTTGGCGCGGGGATCCAATTGACTCCAAATGTCACCCGTTTGATGAAGCGATGGGGACTCTTCCCGCGACTGGAGCCACTCGCAGTGGAGCCGAGAAGTATCTACTTCAGACGTTGGTCCACGGGAGAAGCCATAGGATTAACCCGTCTGGTGCCCGATTTCGAACAAGCCTTTGGCTCCCCTTATTGGGTGGTCCACCGAGCGCATCTGCATGAAGCTCTACTCGACCGCGCCAAAGAATTGGGAGCTGCGGTTCACGTCAACTCTCGGGTGACTGACATAAATTTCAACCGGGCGACGGTCATCGTAAAGGATAAGGAGGCGAGTGTCTAGATCTTCTGCTGCTTTTACGAGAACTGATCGATACCGTAGACGCGAGAAACTACCTATTCTGCCGATTTGATCCTAGGATGTGACGGGCTGAAATCGGTCACCCGATCCCACTTTCTCAACGGGAACGATCCTGGACCGAGCCCCTCTCCCTATTGCGCCTACCGTGCAACGGTGCCAATGGAATTGTTGAAAGCCGATCCCGAGCTGGCTCCGCTCGTTGAACACGCCGATCTGAGTGTGTGGATCGGCGATCGAAGACATGTCATGAGCTACCCCATCAATGGGGGCAAGACATTCAACATGGTGCTGAGCCATCCCGATACCACTCCTGCTGGTAAAGAGTGGACCGCAGACCCTGCGGAGACACTCGAAGAGATGAGACAGAACTACAAGGGATGGGATCCAAGGTAAGCACATCCGTCCTAATGTCGTATACTCACCTCCTTTGCAGATTGACCAAGATCATCTCCCTTATTGAGACAACCAACAAGTGGAAGTTGATGACGTATGAGAAAGTTTCCAACTGGCGTCACGAGTCTGGCAAATTCGTTCTAATGGGGGACGCTTGCCATGCCATGGTCAGTACCCGCAGCAACAAGTGACAATACTGATACTGATTTGAGATCAGCTCCCTTACATGTCTCAAGGTGCTGCACAGGCAATTGAGGACGCGGCTGCGTTGGGACGGTGTCTTGCACGATATTCAGGACCCGAATCGCTTCCCGTCCTTACGCGATGTTACCAGGATATCAGGTTCGAGCGAGCATATGCGGTTCAATATAAGAGCGCACTGAACGGACGTATCTGGCATTGTAAGTACATGGAACGCAAAGGCGCGTTTTTGCTCATCCGTTAGACCCGGATGGGGAGGACCAAGAATTGCGGGATGCTGGCATGGCCGCTTCGCTGGGTAATGAGCACTACATCCGGTCAACTAATCAGTGGTCAGATCCGGCGACCCAGATCTGGCTGTATAATCACGATGCCGAAGCAATGTCGGACACGTATTTGGACGAGAAACCGGACGTGATGAAAAGAAAGCAACCGGGTCTGCAATCGGGAAGAGAGGAGATGATAGCATGTGGACTGCTAGCAGCTTGAACTCGCATGCACTGCTTCTTGTACCGAAGCGTGGTGGAAACGGTTGACTGCCTAGACGGCCTGCATATTACACCTATATTGCCTACAATTTTACACCAGCGCCAGATCCAGGACAATGCGACCTTTAACCTATAAGTGAGGGAAAGTCAATTGTCACGGGGTTTAAAGTAGAGCTGAAGGCATCACCTTTCCCGCTTCCAGGTCTCTGTAAACACTCGCGATATCGCTGAAAGGTCTAACCTCGTGCTCAACTATCACTTTACCCATTGAGACGAAACTCAATGCCAGTTTCACTTCGGCGCGACTTCCCAGGGATGAACCGATAATCTTCGATGAAGACAGCACTAATTTGACTGCATCGACCAGGAACTGCGAATCGTGGGGTAAACCGACGCAGACAAGCGTCGATCTAGGTCCCAGATATTGCAACGCCTTTCTTGAGGTGAGTTGCAGCTGAGTGGGAAATTTGTAACGGTACCTGCTGATATGGTGCTATGGAGCCCGCGGTCACAATCGCCGCCTTGATAGGATGACCCCCTGCGGCGTGTCTTATGGCTGCCACAAGGTCCTGTAGCTCGTAAGTCAGTCTCCCACCCTCGATATCTGAAGCTTACAGGTTCATCCCGAAAATCGATCCAGAGATATACGCCGTATCTCAGCATCAAAGCCCGCTTGTCTTCTCCGCTATCAATCGCTATAACACGATAGTTCATAGCAAGAGCGTACTGGTCCACCTCGTGAGTTCTAGACGATACATCAGAAAAAGGATTCTCACCTGTACTGCCAAATGGCCCAGGCCGCCTCCAGCTCCAGGAATAACAACATAATCACCTGGATCCAATCCTGCTGCCATTAGAGCTTTGTAGACTAGATAACAGGCAGTCTCAGCTTCACGCGTCTGACCCTCCCAGCCGCTCACCGGTCACACCGGCGCAGAGGATGGGTGCGGCCGACATCAAGCTGATCCCTTCCGGTAAGGGCGTCAAATGGAGAGTCGAAGCAACAACGAACTGAGAGGAAGCGGTCAAAAGGGTGTAGAATACATATAACGCACTTGCTGGACTGGGATCACCACAGTTGTCAGCGTCTCCAAGGCTCTCGAAACGAAAAGCCTTACAGACCCCGTCACGAGTGATCCCACTGATCGATGGCTGTTAGGACCAGCGACGACATCAATTTCAAGCAGAGCATTGGAACTGAACGGACCGTTAAACAGCACTCCTCATGACCAGTCTCGCATGCGTTACAGTTCCCACAAGTATCGGCAATAAACTTGATCCCAACCTTGTCTCCTATTTTGGGACCAGGCCCTGGCCGCGTGTGAGGTCCTAGGGCAACAATGTAGCCAGTGCCTTCGTGACCACTGATGATTGGCTCCAGAGGTCGATGAGTACCTTTGCCGAGAGCCAAGGCGACGTCAGAGTGACAGACACCGGCGAAACATATCTTTACAAGGGCTTGCCCTGCAAGAAGAGAAGACGGCCTCGGGGTGGTTAACTGTTTCAAGACAGGGTAATCGCCCTGAATCCGATAATTTAGTACATGCCCATAAGCTGTGCCGAATGGTAGACCCACCACTTTCTCGCTCACTGCGGCTGTATGTGTAGAGGGGATTGCTGATGCAGCGAATGCAGGATTAGCGACCATGATCTCTGGAGGGAATAGAACGCTGACCACCAATTTGCCTGGTTAAGTCCGCAAACCGGATCTTCCGCGCAAAACGTACCAAACGTCTAAACTGCGGGGGATCTGAAGAACCCTGGACGAGACGCGCAGCCCCGCTTGTGCCCCACAGCCGTCTTTGCGGAGCACCAATAGGATTCCTTGCCGTGTTCTCCCCCCGATGATCATCTTTTACCGGAAGGACTATCCCCGTGCCGTGGGACCCCTGATCTACGTATAAGACACGCACTTCGTTTCAGGTTCACTCTCTCAGCCTTACTCATAGCGCAATACGTACCGTTTTCACCATGGACTCAGATCTGGCTCCGACTCAGACTCAAGAGCATGTCGACGTCGAACTCATACCCGGTACCGAAATCATGCGAGACCATGATGGCGTCCGGTTGGAAAGAGGAAACCATTCCCACTCAGTGTGAGTTGCCTCAGGCTGGTGCGGCCCATAACGTGTCTCTCCTCCAGCCTTGTCCCTCAGCCGAGCTTTGCACCCAGCGACCCGCTCAATTGGTCCCGACCATGGAAATGCAAGTAACCTGAAGTTTCCAAGCGCTTTAGTTGATAATGCCTAGATTTCGTTACCTTCACCTGGAGTCTATACGTCTTCGTAGCAGTCATGTCTGCTCTCTCGCTCGCTCCTATGAACGGCCTCCTCGCCGTTTACTTCAAACTCGAGGGAACCCAGATTGGCCTGCTCACCGGTGTTTGTGTTCTCACACTGGGCTACGCAAACTTCATTATCGTGCCATGCTCAAACATATTTGGTCGTCGAGTAACCGGAATCGTCTTTGCCGTCTTTGCTGTCGCTACGACAGTATGGGAAGGCGCCGCAAAGAGCCACGGAAGTTTCCTAGGCGCAAGAGCTATGAACGGGATCGCTACGGCCACTGCCGAAACGATGATGGTACAGATCATTGCTGACATGTTCTTCGTGCATGAGAGAGGAAAGTGGATGGGTGTGTACTTGTTAGTGGATGATCTCTTTCTTGAGGTGACCACGCTAAACCTCTTTCAGTGCCTCATATTTCATGGGGCTATTCCTTGGACCGGTCATTGCAGGCAACATTGCAGAACGGTAAGGGGATTTTGATCTGACTACAGGCCAAACTGATCGAGCTTGTAGCGCCGGATGGCGAAGCTTCTTCTGGCTCAGCGCGGGCTTGGCGGGATTGAACTTAATCAACCTCATCTTTGGCGCTCCGGAGACACGATGGTCTCGCCGGGCGGAACATCCCGCTCCCGATGTCGATCTCGCGAACATCCCGAATGCAAGCAGTGACATCAACAGCTCTGATGACGACAAGCAAGCTGTACGCCACGTTGAACACACCCTGGAGGATGGTCCGAAAGACAACGTCCACCCTCCTCTTGGTCTCGGACGTCCCTCCCGTGCTCAATTCTCCCTCTTGCAACCCATCGCTTCCGACTGGAAGCTCACCTTGTTCCGCGATGTGCTCGCGCCTTGGACAAAGTTCTTCAATCCTATCATTCTCTGGGCCGGCTTCATGGTCGCCGGACCCGCCAACTTGCTCCTCCTTTGGAATCTCACCGAGTCTTCCCTCCTTGGCGCGCCGCCGTACAACTTTACGCCTTCGCAAATCGGTTACACCAACTTCGCCTTTGCCGTTGGAGGGATAGTGGGTTTGATTACCGCGGGACCCTTATCAGACTACCTGGCCAAACGGTCGACCGAGCGAAACGGCATGATTCGCGAAGCCGAGTCTCGGCTGCCCGCGTTGATCCCATTTTGTGTCCTTACCATCATCGGAATGGTTATCGGAGGAATAGGCTACCAAAGAGTTTGGTCTTGGCCGAGCATCCTTGTGGTCGCCTTTGGCTTCACTGGTCTTTGTGTCACTTCCATACCCACGATCGCCATCGCGTACGCTGTCGATTGCTTCACTCCCATCAGCGGCGACATCATGGTGGTCGCGACGGTACTGAAAAACACGCTTGGCTTTGGGATGTCGTACTGGGTATTTGACGTGGAGGCTTCCAACGGGATATTAACTGTGGCCATGATTCAGTTTGCGTTGGTGGTAGCGCCAATGGTGCTCACGATCCCCATATACTATTATGGGAAATCGTTGAGGCGGATGACGAAGGATTCGTCGTGGCACAAGCGGTAGGGTGGTAAATGCTGGAGTTTGCAGTTTATTGGCAATGTAAGAAAGTAATGCATCATGTACCGCAGTGGTTATTCTCGAAAAGACTTGTGAAGCTTCGCAGAGTGTGGGGTTAGCGTTGCTGCGTTGGGACCGGGAGCAAGTGGAAAGGGAGGCTCTGAGGAGAAGGAAGCGGGAGGTAAAGACAGGAGGGTTAATAGTCTGCCGGTTTAGGCAGTCTAGTCTTCGCAAAATTTTCTACCGCATGGAGGGAAAGATACCTTGAGAGGAAGAAAGGAAGACAGGCGACAAAGGCTAAAAGGTTTATAGTACCTTGATTAGACTGACATGGAAATTACAATAGTATCTGCAGCAATTTAAGGGATACGAGATCTACGCCGAGGTCCTACTGCATGGTGTCAAACTCTTACCCTCCTGTAATATTGATAGCCTTGCGGAAAGCTGGTTATACCGTGAATGAGATAGATAAACTCTTGAATAGACTTATTATAAGATTCTCGAGTGAGAAGAATCTAAGAACTAGCTATGAAGGTAAAATCCTAGACCCTGAAAGAACCCTTTCCGTCTATCCGTCTAACCTTGACTTCGGCTGAGTACGGTTCATGACACATGGATAAAGAAACAACTAGTAGGAGCAGCGGAAGGTGCTCGTGGATGTCCCATGCATGCATTAGGCCATTTCGACACCACTGGTGCATGCGAGCGTGTACGTACTGATTGGTATGCTCCAATCGCCCATGCGAGTTCGCGAAGCCAGAGGTTCCGCTAGTGATCCAGGCTTGTACTCGTCGTGACTTGCCCGGCACGTGATACCAAACGCGGCTCAACGAAATTCGCCATGCTATGAATTCTGAAGGGGACTGGCCGGCCCAGACACTGGCGGGTAATAGGAACGCCGAGATAAGGCTTTCTGGAACGCTGGTCGCCCATTAATAGCTTCAAACAGCAATAAACTTTAGGTATCAGGGAAAGGCCTGGATAGAGCGTCATGGAGGAGGCAGGAGCCAATGGCAACGCTTTGGACCGCACTTTCCCGTACACCGTCGATGCGCTAGGATTGTGCCCTTATTGCCCTCGTCATGCTATCCCTCCGAAACTCACCCAGCCGTCCGGGAGAGACTTATATATCCTTGAGATTTCTCAGAGATTTCTCAAGATCGCGTTTCGCCCAAAATAGCTCCGAGGAACGAAAAGCAGCGTCATGACGGCGAACGCTTGAGGGTGGCCCAGAATATGCGATTCGCCCCTCGTCATTGTGCTCCAGTTATTCCGTCAGCCCGCTTCTTATATACACTGACGGGCTTCGCACAATCTCAAGACCTCATCTTGTCTACTCCTTTGCAACTGCCCTCCACTTTCATACAATTAAAAATGTCCGGCCTACTCGATAAAGCGAAGAATATGATGGATAGCAAGTCTGGTAGCAGTATGTGGTCTCTCTTTATCCGACCTATACTGACGGGTCCTAGATGCCGGGTCGGCCGACCAGTCTGCTGGCCAGTCAGCTACCGACAGCTCCACCGCTGGAAACACCGGCTCTACCGCTGGCGGCATGGACGCTAAAGTCGACTCTGGTAGGTTTATTCACTGAAAGTTATACTCAGCTCACCACAAACCCAGCGGTCGATGGTGCTCTTACCAAAGAAGGCGTACCCGCTTCCGCTGACAGCTCCGTAAACAACGCGGTGAACTCGGAGCTAAAGAACTTGTAGTATCATCTTGCCCAAGATGCACCATGCTTTTGTGTGAGAGCGGGAAAGCTTCCTTTGTCGTCTTTTCAACCCTCACCGAAAAATGATTCTTCCTTGTGATTGAGGTTGCGTGAAGCCGAACGGGAGGAAGCAGTAAGCCCGCGATGAAGCGACTTTGCATCCGGTAAGACAACTAAGAACCTTTGACACCTACGGAGCTCGTTGCCGATACAGGTGGGCATGTCTTTTACCTAACATGGGGATAGCAGTTCTGCTGAGCCGGTATGGGGCTTCGCTTCTAGACTGACTCTCTCCTAAACACCTCTGCAAGAATGCATGGTTGTATTAACCAGACCTGATGCTGATTCTTGGTCGTCAGGCCACTTCATCGTCAACCTAGGTGACCGCAAGTATGATCATCAAATAAGATTGACTTCGTCTTCCCCTCGGATGGCAAACCCTCCACACACCACATAGCGTCCTGGACGTATGGCTCTTGCGCCCACCCGCTAACCACATCCCTGCTGTTGATTCGACTATCATTCGATAAACGGCGGAAAGCCTGTGCGAACCCTCTTTGAAACGAAGCTCGACGCCAAGTGTCTTCTCGCAGATCCCGCGTACCTGTTCGTGCTCGGCCGTGATTACTCCGTCCTCTTTGCCGTTCTCAAGCATACTCGGAAATCGCGAGCAAGGTTCGTCATGACGAACGGCGCGGGTAGCAGACACGCGTGTTCGGTCAAGCGGAGGCCAGCAGGGTTGGCTATCGAATGGGGCAGCCGCGATGGGCAAGCCTTACAGGACCGATCATATGGCCAAGTGTCCCCGATCATCAGATTCTGAATCGTTGTTCGCCGACAATCAGGCGATGGGAACAGCTCGTAAGGAAAAATATATGATCCAATCTCGCCGTTGTAGAGTGCATGTTTCGCTTACTCTTCATCACCAGGAAAGCTTATTGATCGCTTGGGCTAAGGCGCCAAGCATGGTCCTTAGGTGTCGTCGCATGCGCAACTCTTACTCTCCGTGCGGCAAACAATTCTTGCTGCGGCAATGAGGCTGTTCGCGAGATCGATGTGGCCCAGAGATAAGATTGGCGCTAATCGATCTGTTGCTTGCACAGGCTTTGCATCTGTGCTCCTGTCTCTCACACGAGCCCGATCTTCCAACACTAGATAGCCATCGGTTCCGTCGTGTACGAACGCGTCTACATTGATTTTAGATCGCTTCTTCGTGCAGGTGGAGTCAAACCGATAGCGTATTCGCCATTTAGCGCCATCGGATCTGCCCGCACGATTATCGGAATCTCTGAACCAAATATTCCGATTCACCGTGCCATGGCGTATATTGTTGTTATCTTGACAATTCCGATACGTGAGCTGTATATGAATCAGTTATTCTGTACGTGCGCACCTTCTGGTTCGCCAAATATGAAGTATCTGGCTCTTCCAGCACGTAAAGAGATCATCGGGGAGTACACCTGTACGCAAAGCGTCTTTCCCGCCTGCTTGATATTTGTGCTGACAAAAGGATAACATAGGTCCGACAGGCTTTTATGATCTCGTCAAATCCGTGCCGTAAGTTATCAGCAATAGGACATCTATAATACCCTCTAGTTTCCTCGGCTCCGTCAGCTGCAACGAAACAGATTTGATCGCGGGGTCATGGCATGATCTTCACCTGGTCTGTAAGCCCTCGCGTAACAAAGCTTCAACTGTATATCTGACCCTTTGCATAGATACTGTAGGAGGATCCGGTTTAGCAGATGGTGCCTGGATAAAGGCAACCTTCAAGGTGAGTTCAGCTTGTGTAACGCTCAGCTGACGAAAGTTCTATTCTGACTGGGCGCGTAAGTTTTGTTTCGCGGCAAGGACGGGAAGACTGATGGTCGATTAGTGTTCCAAACTTCGGACCCATTGGCTGCGAATTACGTGTCTGCAGAGTACGAAGCCGCCGACCTGCACCCAGGACAGCTGCCGTCTACAGTTGAAAGCTTGTCAGTCAGGTTTGACCAAAAGGGCCATGAGAGACCATTTCAGAAGAGCATAATTGTGTACGTTCTTTTCGATCTCGATGAGTCGACCATTGCTTATTGGGGATCTGTAGGGATGTCGTCGATGGGTTTCTTAACGTCGGGGACAAGATTCATATTCGCTTGGGGGACCGGAGGGCGGGAGGTCCTGGAACGAGAGTACAGACGTGAGTTGTGTGGAACTGGCTATCATACCGCTCACATGCTGGATAGCTTTGTGGAGAAAGAGTAGGTCGAAGGTCGTGAAAAGCGATGGCTTACTAGTGCTAACTTCGACAGTTTCCGCTTCCGATGTGAGTTCCGGTTGCCCCTACTGGTGTCGTGCTGACAGAGCTGGTAGTCTACGTCGACCCGGTTGGAACTTCACGCTTTGCTGCCGTCCCAACCGACATCAAGCTCCAGATTCTACCAGGTCCTGCGGTAAAGCTGGTGTTGATTGCCCCCCGCTTGCTTCGACCCTCGAGTAACGCTGTCCCCGTTATTGTGAGGGCCGAAGACGCTTGGGGGAATACCATTACCAACAAAAGCCTGGACGTGACTATCAGAGTGGTGCGCGCGGCGAGCGGAGAGGTTATCCAGAAGAAACGCCTTACTACTGCTTCGGAAGGATGGAGCACCATTCGGGACTCGCTTGTTTTCGATGAAATGGGGGCTTATGGACTCATCGCGTCGATCGAAAACCCAGCGGCACGTTGCTGTGCTCCCGCCCGAGACTATACTGACTGTAGGAAAAGCTGACTGCAAGCACCTTGGTCACCGCCGACCCCTCGTCTCCCGTCGAGCGAGTCCTCTACGCCGATCTCCACGTACATTCGGATGACACGTCAGTCATCCTGCATTGTACCTTGGGAACCTGTGCTGATCGGGGTCTCAGGGTGGGAACCAATGACTCTCTGTACAACTTCAGCTATGCGAAAGATTGTGCAGGGCTGGATATTGTTGGCTACACCGCTAACGATTTCAATATTACCAAAAAGAATTGGGATGCGACCGTGGCGCTGATTGATGAGCTAAACACGGTGAGTACTCGATTGATACCGAAGAAGTCGAGTCTGAGCATTATTTTAGGACGGTGACTTTACGGTGCGTATACCTCGCTTTAGCGCTTGACATTGAGCTCAGCGCATGACATGGCTCAGATCTATCCCGGTACCGAATGGTGCGGCAATACTGCCGTAGGCGGGGATCACAACGTAGTTTTTCTAGACGAAAACAATCGGGAATTCCCTTTTGATCGGCACGGTAACGTCGCCCGAAGTTTTGAGGTGCGCAAATGAGGACGCTGTGACCGGGAATATCGGACTGATGTCCCTGTAGTGGAACGAAGAGATGTCGACAGACACTATCGAACCGGGAACATGGCCCATCGACGATCTTTACGCCACGTATGCGCATTCTCCGGAATCGCATCTCTTGATTCCTCACATAGGAGGCCGGCGAGCTAATCTGGGTTGGCATCATCCTCGACTGGAGCGGTTGATTGAAGTCGGATCAGCATGGGGACAATTTGAGGTGAGCTTCAATGAGCTCTTGTTTTGCGATCTTAACAGGCAGTCAAGTGGTTCTTGCGAGACGCAATAAGCAGAGGATATAAGCTGGGTGTGTCTGCGAACTCTGATGAACATCGCGGGAGGTGTGGAGGGGTAGGCATACTAGGTGATAGGGTCGGTCATAGCTGAGTTCTTGGCTAGGGCGTGCCAGGAACAGCCGTGTTTGGAACTCGAGGAGGACTAACAGGAGTGTTATCTCCTTGCCTCGATAGAGGCAATGTAGCCACCGCTCTACGAGCACGTCATACTTTTGCCACAAGTGGCCAGCACCTAGTCGGATTGGCATGGTTACTAGCCGAGCCGAGTACCCAACAAGGGGACGAGGTGGACATTCAGCCAGGCAACCAGCTGACCAAAATCGGCTACCGGTTCCTCGGCGAAGAAGCGGGCTGGGAGAATATTCAGGCGCATGGGTGGAAGGGGTTACTGCTCGATCGGAATCTTCACCAGGAGACTGGATTGTCACCCTCTCGGATTCGCATCACTTGGTGAGTCCATCATCTGCCCTTGAGCTAATTGGATAGGGGCGGATCTCGAATACGAGACCGGTACCGTGAAGCCATCTGGAATGGATCTATCAAGGTTGCTCATGGGACCGTGCGTAACGTGCAGCGCATGTCTGAAGACGATACCCATCCCGAAGAAACGCACTGGATCACCAGGAAAGGGGAAGTCTGCTTCAAGAGCTCGACCAGCGGAGATTCCGATGGTCTCGTACTTGATGTTGAGTGGCACGGTGAGACTCTCGGTGGGGTTTCCGTCGCAGGCACGATAGACGGCTACATCAAGGTAAGCTGGATTCGGGTTTCTAAGCTGAAACGCAGGTTGGTGATCCTCTCAAGCCTCAGCCGTACAAACACTGTCCGACGTTCTCGCTCGATTGCCCGAGGTCTGATACCGGTTCGAGCACACGAATGAATCTGGGTGGGGCAGACCTCTTTGTGGCGGTAGAAAAAGTTAGTCGGCCGGGATCTCTGCCTAGTGATGTCGTCGGGGTCGTAGAGGTGCCGAGAGAAAACGGACCGCATGGTTCCTCACCAGTATGGTTTAGTGCTCGACAGGCCAACGGAGCCAAGGCTTGGACATCACCCATCTGGTTGACGCATTTGTAAACGTATCTCATGCAGCTCGAGAGATGCCTGAGCTGTTCGCGCTTCACGGGAGCTTTCATTCTCGAGCAGCAAGTCCATAACATACACTAATACAAGGTTTTGTCACAAATGTCCCGATCTTCACGGTAGAAGTTAATTCCTTCGGAACAGCATTCTCTCCCACTGACACTCATTGACACCCACTAAAATCGACAGCGCCACCACTTGGGATCTGGACGGCCGGATAGCAGAGGTCCACATCTTCTCCGCTGAGAGTGATATTGCCAAACGTTAGGGCAAACTCGTCGTGGAGTCTGGTGCGGAACGCCGAGTATTTACCCTCCCGCTGGAGCTTCGCCCGGACAAGATTACCCACGCCGCCAAGAAGGCCAACCACTGTCGTTGCCTTTGAATCCCAACTGACGAACGCGCTGATAGCCGACCCATCTCGGTTGGAAGCCTCGGAAGAGCCGTACGGGTTTTGCATCCCCTGGCCCAGAAGCATATTGTGAACCCAGGCCAGCCCAACAGTCTTGTTGAACATCATAGTCGCCATTGTCGAGTATGGAGTGATAACGTTGAGTTCCTGTGTGGTTTGATTCGCAATGGACGGGATACCTTCATAGGAGATGTAACCATACACGTCGTTTGTGACAGGGTTCGTGACGTTGTTGACGCTAGCGAACATGCCTGGGTTTCCGATGAGTTTTGCGTCGCATGTCCTAGCGCGTTCAGCATTGTGAAAGACACGCCGGAAGAGAGGGTCATCGAGATACGGCATCTCGAGTATTTTCCATTGCTCGTGAGCGGAAAACCAGAAGCCCTTCTGGACGGTAATATTTGGAGAATAGGGAGTCACAATGGGAGCGCCCGTATAGTTGACTGCGTTGACATCCGACGCCGAGACATTAACCACCGAGCCCGAGTATTCGGTAGCAATCAATTGAGGCCGTTTCTGCACCCAGAGTTGGTCCCGATCTGTATCGTTCAAGACAGGCGAGTAGAGGTACAAGAACCAGGTGAATAATTCGCCTTCGAATGGGTCATTAAGGTAGGGCTGTGCAGTGAGGGGGCACGACAGATTGTGGGCGGGTGATCCGAGGGGAACGCTCTGATTCAGATTGATAACGGTGCAGACGTTGCCATCCCCCAGATAGAAAAGCTGATCGAGTTTCAGTCAGATACTTTACGCCAAACCCACCTGTGCGGCTGTAACACTGATAGCATCCAGATACGCTTGCCATTGCTTTCCTAAGTCTTGATAGTCGGAATTGTCCGATGTCTCCAAGGCGGATACGATGGCATAGATTGACCAGATGTTTTCGCTGATCAAGTATTAGTTCAGGAGGAAGCGTGTAGAGTGTAGGCTGACCCATTGTCCAGGGACGGCATTCGGTTGACCCAGTCCGACGTGGGGGTCAAAGGCATAGAGCCGTTATTGGCGTACCATGGCAACAATCCGCCGAATCCAGGAAAGGTCTGGTTGAACTGTTGATACGTGGCGAGCTTGGTTTTGAGAATATTGTACACCTTGTTTGCAGAACTATCGGGATCGGCCGAACAAACCCAAATTTGGGCGTCGCGGTTTCCGCTGAGCGCCAGCGCATAGATCATGTTTTGCTGAGCCTCCTTGGACGGAGCCGAGAAATGGTGAAGACCCGAAATGTTATGATACCCCGTGTCCACGTCGAGCAGCGTGCCATCGTAAGTCATTCCATTGAGGGGATTGTACGACACGTTTGCCGCATGAAACTTGGATTCATAGGACAGGTAGTCGTATTGGAAAGACGAAGAGTTGGCAATGATGTCGGCTAGAGTGTAGGACGCAGCGAAGCGACATGATGAGGAGCGAGGTTTCAGGGGAGTAGCCCATCCGAGAGCTGTAAAGATCAGGCATTCCAGGATAACAAACTCGGTGCGCATCTTGGTGCGTGAGGGATGGGCGAAGTCGGAACGGGACGTGATCTCAAGAACCCCATAGCTCGAGGAGATCCACGTCAGTAAGCCCGGGATTTTCGCCGGTCCTGTTTGGAGATCATGTGCTGCGACTCGTGAGGGCTGTACGTCATACCAGCAGAATAGCTTGATCTAACCGCTGTTCGAATACAGCTCGACCGGCCTTCCGGTCACTGGATGCTCTTGAGCACGCCGCCGGCTAACTCGCGAACCGACCTCCGTCTAACATACCAATCGCGCGGCTGATCCCGTAAGAACTCGACTCGATTTGTTACGCCGGTGGGAGCAATCCTGCTATCTTATCACGCATATCCGCGTCCCAGGGATAAGCACCAGCACCTACTCTAAACTATGATCTGTAGAATAATACTTGTACGATGTATACTGCGAGGCACCATTGAGATTAGCATTTCGGGCTACAGATGACTCGTTAACCTAGGTGCAATACACCGATAGATGTCTTACGGCCTCGTTCTTATCGTTTGCAACGGTCTCGTCGTCCAGATATCCAGGAAAATGGTGATTTACGTCGGGTTAAGCATCGCCGCATCGGCGTTCCATCCGGTTTCGGCTCTGGCCGTTGCTTGCGTGATTCTATTGCAAAATCGTCTACTATCAACTAACGGATGCATGTGATCAAGCATTCACACCTACATCGCATCTGCAAAATTCAATGCCCAACATCTGGACGACAATCCAATGGGTGTCTCACGAGTTTGGTCTCCACAGCGTATACCACCTAGGTCTCGATGGTCAGCTCGTCATTCTCGCCCGCACAACGCGCATGCTTGCATACGGGGCATGCTCACTCATTATCGCCCTTCTCTTTTCGGCTCTTAACTTTTCCGACTCCCGAATCGGTCTCTTCTTTACTCTGACCCTTGCAGGTGATGTTCTCCTCACGACCGTATTCACCCTCACCGCCGATCATTTCGGGCGTCGGAGGTCTCTACTCCTTGGGTCCTTTCTGATGGTCTGCTCGGGATTGGTGTTCGTGGTCTTCGACAACTACTGGATACTACTCCTGGCTGCAGTTGTGGGGGTAATCAGTGCAACGGGGTCGGATTTTGGACCGTTTCGAGCCATCGAAGAATCGATTTTATCGCACCTTACGACGGCGGAAACGAGGCCTAGCGTATTTGCGTGGTATGTCACGCTTTCGAGCCTGGGATCAGCACTAGGGACGGAAGCTTCGGGCAGGGTAGTCGATTGGCTGAGCGGCTTTGACGGATGGTCAATGGCGAATGCGTATCATGCCGTATTCTGGTTCTACGTGGTGATGGGGTTGGCCAACATGGTTTTCATTGCCTCGATGACTAAAGGCGTCGAGATAAACGGAACGAAAGGCTCAAACCAGGAGGAAAGGTCCGAGATGCTGTTGGAAGAGATGCAGGAAGAAGAGTTGGGCGAGCCTGCACGCCAATCGGAGGACGAAGGCCGGGGCGGACTCGATACGAAATCTATGGCTGGGGACAGCAGTAACCCACGGTTTGCGCAGATATCCAGCGATACGCGCGCAATCATGTTCAAGCTTTGGCCACTCTTAGTCGTCGATTCGCTCGCCGACGGCATGGTTGGATACTCGCTCACCACTTACTACCTCGCACAACGCTTCCGAGCTGCTACATCCACCCTGGGCGACATTACCTCGATCTCCTACTTCTTCTCGGCTACATCGACTGTCTTCGCTGGTCCCCTCGCTAACCGACTCGGACTCGTGAATACTATGGTCTTTACCCACCTGCCGTCTTCCATCGCCGTCCTCATATTCCCAGCGGCTCCCAATTTGGTCATTAGCGTTCTACTCTTCTTCATTCGCACAGGGTTCAACAATATGGATCAGGCTCCCAGAGCGGCGTTCATTGCTGCTGCGGTCAAGCCAGAAGAACGAACGGCCGTGAACGGGATTACCAGCGTGCTGCGGACATTGGCAGCAACGGCAGGACCCAGCGTTACCGGTCTGTTGGCGGACCATGACAAGTTCTGGATCGCATTCGTCACAGCGGGTACGCTGAGGATATCCTACGATCTCGGCCTTTGGATGCTGTTCACCAATGTGCGCATAAACGAAAGAGGGAGTAGATCATAGAGGCTAGCGAAGGGGAAACGCGATTGCAATCGCATGGTTGGTGGTGTTTAGCCTGATAGGTTGCCCATCGTATGCTATGGCCTGATACCCATCGTCTATTGTGGGCTGATGGGTCGCCGTCTACTGTCTACTGATTATAAGTATCTGCCCCCACAAGCCGATGAATCTGCTCATTCAGCTCGGCCATCTTAAAAGGTTTCGCCACCGCGCTGTTTATGCCAGACTGCAGCATCTGCATCACGGCAGTCAACAACCATTCGCATCGGTTTCCACGCACCTCATCAATTTGACCCGACCTCGCGTTGGCCGAGACGGCAATGATCGGCATAGTGAAACCCCGTCTTCGAAGTTCTATGGCACATTCCCTGCCACCCATGATCGGCATTTCGATATCTGAACGAAAGTCAGCGAAACACGGAAACATAAGCCATGACGTACCCATCAGAACGCAGTCCAATCCTGCTTGGCCGTTCTTGCACAGCATCGCAACGGCTTGAAGGGCCTCGACTCCATTATTCGCTACGCCGACGACGGTATATCCAGCCTTGACCAGAGCTTTCCGAAGCAAGGTCTGGTTGATCAGATTATCTTCTACTACCAGCAGTTTTATTGCTATCCGGTTGTTGAGCACCTCTGATACGCTCGGAGGGGGAAGATGGATCGTAGGTAGAATTGCCGGCGCACGGCAGACAGGAGCTTCGACGTAGAAAGACATGTGACCTCCTTGGCCAGTTGAAGTAGGCACGACGTGAATATCCCCTGATAGGAAGATGTCAGTGTCACGTTCTCCGACTCGTAGCATGCACTTACCGCCCAAGAGCTGGCACAACCGTCGTGCGATAAAGAGACCAAGCCCTGAAGATCCTCCAAAGTGGATATGTGTTTCCGGTGTCCCCTGACTGAAGCGCTGGAACAACCGAGATGCCTCTTCGGCACCGATACCAGGCCCGCTATCCATCAAGTGAAAGACCAGGTACGATTTAGAAGCAGTGAGTGATTGGGTCGGTTTCGAGGAAAAGGCCAGAGGTATCCCATGGCATGCGTCGAGGGTGAGTGTGATCCGTTTGATGTCCGCCTTGCTAGTGAACTGCGGATTTGTAAGCATAAGGACGGCTCGGAGAGCTGTGACGACCTGCCTTGATGGCATTGGTGAATAGATTGATGAGGATTTGCTGAGTTCTGGCAGGATCCACCTTGACCCAGTCGACTCCCAGATCGCGAAAGCCTTGAAGGACGACGAAATCATGCTGGATCTCCGATCTTGCCAGCTCTGGTCGCATCATATCAATGACTTCTTGGCAGAAGGCAATTGGTTGACAGGGTACCGAGTACACGACCAAGAGATCGCTATCTGGGGATGGTAAGCTTTGTCTGGCATGTGCCACCTACCAAGTTTCGACAAGCTGAGCACATCATCCACTAATCGCTTCATATGAGTGGTGCACATGCTGATGACTGTTGTGTTGGACATGATGTCAAAGGCCTCGGCCATGATCTCGGGGGACGCTCGAGAGATTGATCGTAGCCGATCAACCAAATCGTCCACCGCCAACGTGATGGCCGAAAGAGGATTGCGAAGCTCTACTTATGCATTAATAATGAAGTATGCGTGGGAACTCACCATGGCTGGTCATATCGACGAACGCCTCCTGCCGCTTCCTCACCGCCAGCGCATCTTCCGCTCGTTTCGCTTGAAACCTCTCGTTCGCCAGTCGCATACTGATATCGACGACCGTGCCCGAAACCATTTGCAGCTTTCCGTTCTGATCTCTCGATAGCCTCGCCCGGCCCTCGACCCATCTTTCTCCGTCCACCAAGGAAGCCGGATCCTCGTCGCCCTTCAACCGAACTCGGAACTCGGACGTCGTGCTGCGGAGAAACGCTTCACGCCAAGATCCCGATACAGCCTGTCTATCGTCTTCGTGAACGTAATCCAACCAGGTGTCCAACGGGCAATCAGGAGTCATGCCAAAGAGCCCACGATACGCAGGATTCGCTGATACTATTTTGCTATTGGGGAGCGCAATGAACATTCCTGCCGGAGAATCGTCAAACGACGTGGTGAATCGGCTTTCGGACGCTCGAAGCTCGTCTGTCCGCTGTTTCAACATGACACGTAGTTCTTCGTTCTTTTGCTTGTTGAGCGCGTTCAGATATCGCACCCGCTTGATCTCCTCAAAGTATAGTGCAATGGTCGAGAACCCCGTACTCAGTAGACCGCCCACGAGGTGAACATAGTCTTGATAGTCGTCGTCGTATTTTGATCGGGTGTTCAATCTATCATCAGTCGGGCAACATTACCGGGAAACATACCCTATCATGATGATCCCGTGCAAGCGATCTTCCGAGGACGATCTGAGTTGGAGCAGGACCGCGCTACTTGGTCTATCGCCGAAGGAGTTCAGCTGCAACATTGGTCGAAGCTCTGGAATGTCGTCCAGGTTCGGAATGAACATGGTCTCACCCGACCGATGGATGTCGTTGATCATCGAAGCTACAGTCATTGATCCTTTCTGTGCGTCCTTGCGAAGGTCGCTCTCCACGACCCGGATAGAATCCGCGGCAAGACTTCCATCGACACCGGATGTTGCAACAAGCCGAAGAGACCATGTAGGTTCGGATATTCCCGAGTGGGGGAAGCGCCGCCGAGCTCGATCGGTATCGCTACCTGCCGCAGTATCTCCTTGATTGCTGAGGTTCCTTCTCATGGCCGATCCCGCTTCGAAACTACCGGAATTGGATCCTAGGTCCAGCCGTTTCACAATGCTTTCGTCCCCGCTACTTTCTGCTTCGGTATCGATTGTCCAGACGAGAGCAAACGGAACGTCCCGCTCGTTGCGTTGCATGCCCTTCATAGCCAACTCGCCGACTTCGGCATATGTTTGAGCACCGGTAATCACCTGAGCGATCTCGTGGAGATTTCGTATCCGTCGGCCAGTTTTGATGGCTCTGGTTTGATCGAAATTGATGTTCCACAGGCCGACAATTTGGCCATTGTCGTCGCGGATGGGGTTCAAGGACCAGTCAAAATATGTTTCTATTAGTGTCAGCATCGCAGGCGAATCAGCAGCATACCTTCTATGCTGTCCCCGCGGTACATGAACAACTCGTGGTTTTGAACCGAGAATGTCTCTCCTCGCATGGCCCTCTCCAGTGGTGGTTGAAGGTCGTCCCAGATCTTGCAAGGTCTTAGTTGAAGATGTAACTGGGCAGGAGTTACAACTCACCTCGGACCAGGCCTCCCGATAGGGAAGTCCAAGAATATGAGGATGCTTCTTTCCGATATTGCGAGCGTACGGCTCGTTGCTATTCAATCGATCAGCTAGCCGCAATGCACCTGAGTCTCACTCACTATATCTGGAGGAGATCGGTTCCCCAAGGGAGCAGGACCGGAAATGGACTCGCCATAATTAACTGGACCCATTGCCGCAGCTGAGGATCCCAGGTATCTATGGGGCCTAGCTTGGTTCTCGACCAATCTCTTTCCATAAACATCCGGTTGAATTTGAGCACAGCGTCAGCCGGTAGCTTGGGTGCCGGTGGGTAGGGGCTCTGGAGATAAAGGGGGATGTCGTTGGCCAAGTACCGAGACGGATCAAGCGAAGTGGGTAGGACGAGGGGGACCGATTGTGACGCGAGTAGGACTCGTGACGAGCAGCCCACGTCGTCCACATGATGGTCAGGCTGGGCCTCCAAAACAGTCGAGACGAAGACCGCATACCGACCTGAGCCAATCCATGTTATTCCCCAATCTCCAGCCTGTCCTTCCTGTTCTGGACCCGCTTGCCGAACTGCATGCTGTAGTGAGTCCTCCAGCAGACGGCGCGTGAGGACAGGATTGCGGTAAAGAATACGGTTACCGTTTCTGGTGGATGCGATAGAACGATCAGGAGATTTGCCGGTAACGATCGCGGCAGGTCGCGAAGACTGGGAGAGGAAATCTTGGAGGAGAGACAGGTCTTGTGGTATCGTATCGCTCATGTTGTCGCGGAGGTATGGGGGCGAAGGGTCGGCAGAAGTGAGGATGGTTTCAAGGTGATGTCGCGTAGCCGATGCTCTAAGCTAGACCTCGAGGAACCCGAGGTCAGCCTCGGCATCACTCTCGAAAGTGAGTATCGGAGGAATACTGCGTCGAATTTGTTGTCGGTCACGGCTGTTCTAGTGGCCAGATGCGGGAGACGAGGCAGAGAACAGATGGGTAGATGTGGAGAAAAGCGCGTAGGAGCAAGAGCGGGATCAACTGTCGAGTACCACGACCTTCGCCACGTGGGGATGTTGGTTGGCCATTGCTTCGATCTGTATCTGATTCTTCCCTCGAGTGATGGGGCCTACAAGACCAGCAGACACTTTCGACCATCAGGCGTACGGGGTGCCAGACGACGGAAAGTCGTAACCACTCAGCCGACCCAGATAGCTTTGCAATCGTATAGCTTAGGCCAAAACATGGGTGACGTCATTCACCCGTCAAGTGTCTCGCTCTGGTCCCTGTACCTTTTAGTCGCTTGACCATCATGGCTCCCACTCGACGATCCATATCACGGTTGGCGGCCAGCGCAATCAAGCATGAGTCCGCACTGGCCTCCAAACCTGTCAAAGGGGAGCGATCGCCTCCGCAATCACCTCAAAAGTCACTCCAGAGGTCTCCCGATACAAAGCCCGACGCATCGTTACGGGACAAGAAGATGAGGTTGCACGCCAAGAATGCAGCAGATGGACCATTTCCAACATTCAACCGTCCGACCCCCCTCGAATGCAGCCTGGCCCATTCCATCTTAACCTCCGTGCATGGACCAAGGATACGACCGGCGCAGGTCGTGGCGTCGCTCGATCGCGCGGGATGTGGTGACAGCCCTTCCGTCTTGGACGCTCTCGTCCGTACGATCTTGTCTCAAAACACGAGCGACACCAATTCGTCACGAGCCAAACGAAGCATGGATAACGTCTACGGCCGGAGCGATGAGTGGGATGGGATCGTCCAGGGCGGACAGGACAAGTTGCAGGAGGCAATCAAGTGTGGTGGGCTTAGCGCTGTGAAGAGCCGAGTCATCCTCAAGATCTTGAATCAAGTTCACGAGAAGTACGGAGTGTACTCGCTCGATCACCTCCACAACGCGTCGACCGAGGACGCCATGGCAGAATTACTTTCATTCGACGGAGTGGGACCCAAGACGGCATCCTGTGTGCTTTTGTTCTGCCTTCAGCGGGAGGACTTCGCTGTGGATACCCATGTTCACCGGATCACAGGTCTATTGGGGTGGCGACCGGCAAAGGCCAACCGAGAGCAAACGTATCATCATCTCAACAAGCGCATACCAGATGAACATAAGTACGGGCTGCACATCCTCTTGGTCACCCACGGGAAATCGTGCGACGAGTGCAAAGCAGGAGGAGGAAAAGCTGGGAAATGTGACTTGCGAAAGGCGTTCCGAGATCAGGCGAAATCAGGAGAAGACAAGGGAGGGGTGGCGGAGAATGTAGGGAAGATAGAGCTGAAGGGCACGCATGGAATCAAGAGAGACGAGTCGGAACAAGGAACGGACGAGGTAGGGGACAGCATCAAGAGGGAAGAATAGATGCCGGGAGTGTTCTGGAGGCGCCCCGGACGAATCGTAGGTGGAGGAAGTCTGCAAGCCATAATGTGTCTCCGTTACGGTCTTTTCGACAGGGTAGCACCGTTATCTCAAGCATCTCCGGGAAGTTCTTTCGTGCCGGCAAAAGCTACCCAGTATTTCTACCGTCCGGATGGTTTGGGATTCTTGGTATATATCTCCGAAGGCTCATCAGATTGCTTTCTCCCTTCTTTGCATCAACAACACACCTCTGTCTAGTCTCAGAGTAATCGGTGACCCGAATTTCTGCCTCTCCCCGGACTTGCATCGATCGCCATTGCTCTTTGAGCAGCGTCTTAAATGGCATGAACTCAGATACATGCCGAATGGTGAGAGTCAGAAGATACGGAAAGCGACTTCCTGCCCAAGCAATAGTGCGAATGGATAGCCTCGAACAGCGCAATCACCTCCGGGCTCACTTGTAGTGCCAAGATTATGGGGAGGAGAAGCCTCAAAATTATGCCAGTATCCGCATGGCTAATCCATTGACACCGGGTGAACTCTTGGACGCTTCCCGGGCGTTTATTAGCGAGGGTACGACAGGCGGTTTTCCAAAAGGACAGATGTTTCTTGATTGAATAAAAGTTTTGGGCGGGAATGTGTCCTGCGTGTTGCAGCGGGAGCTTTACATGGGTGGGAAAGGTCCTCGGAGTGCAGCGAAAGAAAGCGTGAAAGGCGAGTACGAGGAAGCCGTACGAATTGTCAAGCTGGCTCGACGAAAGTCTCTTCGAGTTTACCTTGATGTAACTCCCATGAACACCAGCATAAGCTGTGATAAGTCCGTTCGACATGACTATGGAGAAACAACCCGAGCGGCTAAGATTACTACGTCGACCTAGTCACGGGTGGAAAAGGTTGCGCAACTTCCGGGTCTTTGACATTAGCCGCTTTCTACATTGTCAACTCACCGAGAGGTGGGAAGGAAAACAAAGCGTCAAGATTGAACGATTGATCAACTGAAGTACCCCCACGTAACCAAGGGGTCACATCCGTCTGGGTCAAATCAGTGCAACAAGCAGAGCCGGACTTACATTCCAACTTCCATTGTCTGCAAAAAGCTGCTCGGCATAAGTGAAATCCATATGAGACAGGTCAAAATCGACTGTTCCCGCGCCGTGTCCCGCTGAAAGCGACCAGTCGAACATGGAAGGCATCGTCCTCGGTGTCTGATTTGGTGAAGTCCTCTTGGATGCCGGAGGAAGGACGTGTTTTCGACGAGCTTTAAAAATGACATCATGGAGCAAATGTCCAAATTGGAACCCGGGTACTACGTATATCAGTTTCTGATTGTTGACTTGAGATTCGCCTGACCTTGGGTGAGAAGCTTGGCTACGGCCTCCACGTTTCTCCCCGTCTGTGCCAAATCCACGGCTTCTGGGACCAAGCTTGTAAGTCGTATCAGGAATCTGGCGGCAAAGGCCACGCCGACATCTAGGGTATCAGCAAGCAGACGCACTGTCGAGCATACGTGTGTAGTAATTGGCTGTAAGAAGTCAGCACTACTCAGCTTATAGACCTACCGAAGCGAAAGTTCTTCTTGTACTGTCCGCCTCTTAGACACATTTCCACCAGTCTCTCCGCACTTTTGATAGCTTTGACAAGGAATTGCCTTCGTGTGTCCGACAGCTTTGCAACGTCCCGCTTATTTCGTACGCCATGGAGAATGCGCGCATTTGTCGAAAGTCTGCTTCTCAGCGCTACTCATCCACAAAGCACTCACACGACATGGCATTTTGAAGTCGTCACTGCGAATCAGCCCCGAATACATATTCTGCTTACAGGACTCTCTCAGGAAATCACCGACGGGCAATCCTAACCGATCTCTGAATAAGCAGAAGCCCACGAGGAATGCCTTACCGTAAAAGTTGTCCCAGTATTCCCACCAATCATCATAGTTCTGGTTGGCCTTGCAAATCATTTCGTCCAGATCGGCGACAGCGGCGTTGGGCCAAATCGAGAGGGGCTGGTGTATAGCCGCTACTCCAGATTAGCAAAGATGCGCATCATTATACCTACCTCTCAGCGTCAACAACTCGCAAGTAGCTACTAAACGGGAGTCACTTTGGCTTGACAGTGGATGGCGGAGGAGGTCGCGGCAGTGAACTATCGTTTCTTTTCCTGCAACGAGGTTTGGCCGACCGAGGTTGAAAGCCATTCTGAGTCTCAGTAGAGCCCATGAACAGCAGTACATACTCGTATTCCTGTTTGTAAATCTGTCGATTTAGCTGCATCGCGCTGCTGCAGGCTCACCGCAAGCCAGACCCTTGCTCCTATCACCATCGGCCGCTCGTCTAGTAACTCTAACGCTGACCGTCCAGCGCCCATACCAGTGTCCCACAAGTGTCCTAAACATCGATATAAACCCATCTCCATTCTGGCTGTTAGCTTGATTTCATTGTGCGACAACTCACGCCATCCGTAGAGCATGTCCTCCTGGTCGCCATGATGTGTCGCCAAATGCAGTGAGGATGACTTGCCATCAGGTGTCGTCTCCAACGTGACTTACCCATAGATTGCACAGCCTCTATGCTTGCGACCGGAGTGAATAATGTATTCATGCCTGGTCGTCTTAGTCGATTCACCAACACAGAGCTTACCTATCCGCTCGGCGAGCTCGCGGGACCGCGTCTGAAGCTCGCTCACGGGTCCTGGACTTAGCGCCTGCACACCCCTTTCACCTACCTCCGCCATCTTCGACCTTTGCTCCGACCATGATCAGTGTGGTAATCGAGAAAGGCGATCTTTTCCGCAAGCTATCCCAAGTATCCTCATCTGGCTGGAAGACCGGTACGTAGATGGAACACCTGTCAAAGAACAGGTCCACCAATTGCTTTCCCTTCTCCTCCGTGCAGTAACCAAGATCAACAATGTCTGGGAACACATAGCGATGGTCGGTAGGTGCGTGAAACGAGAACCTGCTTTCATCGTCCGTCCGTCGCCTTTTTGTAGGAGATGGGACGCGAAAGTCAAATGGATGGGAAGCTACTGCGCTTTCGCGTGGATTTGAGCTCCTCTCTGGATTCGGTGGCTGGCGGTCTGCATTCAACCTGGCTGCCTCGGCAAGAGACAGCATGCTTTCCCAGGGTCGTTGTATCGCGGAGGGCTCCAAGGGATCACCATCGTCTTCGTCATCGGAACCTTGAGCGGACGATTCCTGAGCATTGGGTTGCACCCAAAGATTTGGGACCGAAGAAGGTGAAGCCTCCAGGGCTGTATGAGGAAGGTTTGAGGTCGACGCTTGCCGTAAAGGAAACGCTCGGCTCAGGTGGGCCGAATCGAGGCTGTCCACATGGCTTGAGGAGGTGTCATTCTCAGCGGGATTCAGCTGCAAAGGTAGAACCACTGATGGAAACATCAATTCCGATTCGTCCTGTTGAGTCAGATGTGTTACAATCTTGCACCGGGGGAGGCGCCGGAATGCCGATCTGGCTCCCACGCTGCATGTTGAGCAGCTCGTTCAAACCTGACTGGAACAATTCCATCTGGGACTCGACCATCCTCAAGCGCCTACAGTCTCGAGTGAGCTTCACCTTACCAGCCTCGGCGCTAACAATCCTCTCGACCCACTCATCAACCCGGGACGCTTTAGAAGCTCTTGGACCGTCAAAAGAGCAAGCCCGACCAGTAGATTGACAGCGATCGCAAGGTGGATTCTCCTTGCCTATGCAGCGCATTTTCATGCGATGGCAGTAGTCCTGACGCGGTCAGTCGCATGCATCAAGGCGAAGGGATGACGATACCTACACATGCCTCTTTAAATGAAGCATTGTTAGCTCAGACATTCTGTCAATTATCCTCAGAAACGACCTTACTTGACCCGGCCCTTGTAAAAACACTGCCCCTCTCGTTTGAAAGCGATCCTTGCTCCTCCGCATCCTCTCTGTTCCGCCCGTCACTCGAGGCCATGGTCGTTGATAGATAAGAATTACTTTTTCCAGCGGGATTGTGCCGTTCTCTGTATACCGGGCAAGTCGGCCCGGCAATGGGAATGCCGGGGTATATCAGCTGATTGGCCGTCTGGGAGGAGTCATGGATAGTTTGGCGGTCACAATGCTTTTTACATCTCGTACTGAAAAGCTACAGATTGGTTCTCGCCTACAACATACTCAAATGGAGTACTGGAACTCGTCATTCCTCAAATCAGTCCTGCAAGTCATCAGCTCATGGGTTTCGTCCGTTCATTTCAACAACTCACAGGTCCAAAAAAGCGTTCGATCCGTGCACCTTTCCCAGTTTTCCCTCTTGTTCATCCTTCGCCGCTTGCTCCGCCCGCATTCCAGCCCATTTCGAAGACGACGCCAGGGAATAATCGACTATATCACCCGTTTTGCCGACGGCTAGGCGACGCTTAGTGTTGCGTCGATTAAGGAGACGAAGGTAGCATCCTTGAGCGACGACTAGTAGGGCGAGTACGGACAGAACCACGAGGTTGGCAGTAAGACCTCGGTGGTACTCGGGTGCATCTTGCGTTCTGTAGAGCTGGGGGCCTACAATATTTCCTACGCACAGACCAACGTAGAGCATTGCCGTGTTGGTGGTCTTCTTGGTGTGTCCAGCGGTGTTCGCCGAAGACCAGGAGAATATGATCGCCGTGATACACTGGTAGCAGTTCAAAACAAAATAGGCGCCAAGCAGACTTTGAGTATGTGCCTTTCCTCGAGGAAGGGCAAAGAGAGCCCCTGCGCCAGCAAGGGGAAACAAGCAGACAATGAAGAAGACGACCGACTTGATCTTGAAATATGTGATGGCCCACGCTGACAAGAGGTTGGAGGCGATTCCAATTGCCCCCTATAATCTTATCAGTATTCACAAGCGCGAACGAACGCTTACTGGAACCATGTTCCAAAGAATTGTGTGGAAGGGTGTCAGGCCGAATCCACTGAGGATGAGAGGTCCGAAGGTGGTTATGCCTCCCGACGTAACGGAAATGCAAAAGACTAACGTCAGTCGAGTCTAGATTGGTCAACTCACTCATTGCCACCCATATCCAAGTCTTGATGTCGGAGAGGCATTCGAAAAACTGGTCCCACTTCCATTCCTGCCACTCGTCAGCCAAAAGAACAAGTGGCCTTGATGCGACTGACTGTGTTCTGAGTACCGGTATTGTTTGATCTCAACCGTTCGATAGCGATACGCTTCTCATCGTCGTTGAGGAAGCGAGCGCTTGACGGCCGGGCTGGAAAGAAATAGGCGGTGGTGATGGCGCAGAATAATGTACTACTGATCAGTTGCGTTGTATGGGCAAGACTCACAGGCAGCCGCAAGTCAGAAAGATCAGTTGGTAAGAGTGAAGAACGTTGGAGTGGGCGTGCCCCAACCCCCATGCGAGTAAGCTACCAAGAATGGCAGCGATCCCGTTCATAGAGTACCAAATGTTGGTCCGGAAGACCTGCTCTCGTCGAGTCCACCACACTACAAGGGTCAGCCCTCGCACACGTCAGCCAGTTGGCAGCGTACTGGCCGTAATAATGATAAAGGTAGGTCTAAAGGTACCGTTAGCACAGGCACTGCGCATGGTGACTAACGCTATTGAGGCTTCAAATGCTCCAAGGAAGAATCGGGTCGCCATCAGACCAGCAAAGTTCTTCGCCGCGGCCATACAGCAGAGGATGGCGCCCCATCCGATGAAATTTCCGTACAGCCAGACATTGGTTGGCAGTTTGACGAGAGCATACGCAGATACTGGACGATGTAAGAGGTACTTGGCAGAATCGGAACAGATAGACTCACGAGGCTGAAATACCAGTTGAGCGAAATAGACAATGCTTCCAAGCCAAGAATATTGAGTACCAACTGTTGTATAAGTGGTCAGCGATGTGTTCGTTTCAGGATGTTGGCGAACCGAGGTGAGTGTCCGTTTTCAAGCCAAAAATTGAAGAATTGGCCAGCGTGGACTTGTCGAGTTGCTCTACGCTATCAGCCCACATGGTCGAGTATTTCTCACCTACGAAAGAAGTATATCATGCACATCAAGGGCAACACTCTCATATCGATCTGAAATCTGACTCGCTTGTTTTCGGCTTCCGAGACTTCCTTTGATTTGCCGTGAACCGCGAGGAACTCCATTGCCGAATCGAGACCCCGAACATCGTGCTGCGTTTCTAGATTGTCCGACGAAAGAGAGCGAGCTTTTTCCATGTTCTCAAAATGAGCAGCCGGCTCCGTTTTGCCCTGTTCTGCGGCTGACGACATCGAAGACTTGATGTTCAAGGAAGTATGCGAAGAGTGTACTATCAGAACTAGAAACACTGGAGGCGAGGAACTGCAGCGCGTCCAACCGCACTTCTTCCATATATATCATCGTCCTCAACATCGGACTCTCGGGGCCGGGGCATGCGCCCTTGAGGAGAGGAGGAACCCCGAGCTACTCTCATAAGTCACATGCAAACACATGAGCCGTACCGGACGCCGGTCGCCGGACTCCAGGAAGCAGTTAATGTTATAAAGGATTCCGCATGCAACCTGAGATGAGCCGTACCGGACCCCGGTTCGCCGGGCTTTGCGAAAGATGGGGAATCCAGCAACGGAACCCGGCCATTGCTTTACGTTTAAGGCTCTGTCGATCAAAACGAGGACATGCGGGTACAAGTGGTTCTGCATGGTAGTATCGTCTCTAGGCTTCACCGCCGCAAGGTCATTCGGCGGCTTCGCTCGTCTCCGCTTGCATGATCCTTACGGTCGCTGATAGCTGTTCAAATTCGCGCTCTTCGGGATCATTTGGCATCGCCAAGGCACAGCCCAGCACGCCAGCACCCATCACCGCCATCAGAACCCAAGCTAGGTATCCACACAGGATATGATTCGAGACTCCGTACGCATATGTAGCGTTGACGATTACCGGGAAAATAGATTTGACAACAGCGCAGATCGCAATAGCGAGGCCATTCACTATCGTCAATGCTGCTGGGGGAGCAATCGAGTTGAGCAGAAGCTGCACAGAGGCTGTCATGTTCAATGCTGAGCGCGATATCTACAATGCTCTCTATGGACTCACTGAAGGTCATGTTGACTCCCGATCCCAGAGAAACATATATGCTCAATACCGCCATGTTCCATCCCCATTGGTTCCGCCTACTTGCGATACTGGCGAGGACGGGCAACACCATCACCACAGGATACGCTGCCGCAGTCCAAATGAATAACCTTCTCGTCCCGAGCAGCTGATCAAGCTTCGGCATGGCTATGAGCAGCCAAAGCGACTGGAAGAATCCCGAGGCACCGACAACCTGCGCGATTTGAGAGGGTGTTTGTCCCTGGCCGCCAAGAGATACTGGAGTGAAAAGATGAAGGGGAATGAGGGCGGACAGGGAGAAGGAGAGCGTGACTGTCCATCCGAAAATGGACAGCATTGACATTATCCGTGGAGTGAGGATTGATCGAACAGCGATGGGCGCGGGAGAAACATCTCGATTGGGCTACGACGATCAGAATACTTGGAATGAAGTAGGAACATACCTCCTCGAGCCAATAGTGAGCGGCTATCATCGTCAGAAGGACGTAGAGTCCTGCAATCAGGCAAGGCAAAGCGTATGGATAATCGATAAAGAGCTGGACGTGGCCAAATTGTCGCGGATACTCCTGGGCGGGACGTGATAGAAAGCCCCCAATGGCGGGACCTGGTCACAGTAACCTTAGCTAGCGATCAATTGAGCAGGCACTCACCAATCAATGCCCCTATACTCGCGGAGAACGCAAAGTAAGAGAACCTGAGCTCGTCAGCTTCGGGGCAGGCTATACTGCGAAACAACTCACGCTCTCGCCTGATTCGTTTTATCGCTGACTTCTGCGAATAATGTTCTGATCACAACTGCATTCCCTCCAAAAATCCCCGCCAAACATCTGGCGGCGTACATATGCCATACTCGCGTTGAGAATCCAAAGAGGATGGAAGCTAGGAAGGCCCCGAAAAGGGAGAATAGGAGGACAGGTTTCCTTCCATATCTGTCAGCAGCGCGGGACCAGTACAACACTGGATAGGGTGAGAAGAGTTAGCTTGACAACTTGAGAGAAAGGATCAACGTACGAAATATGATTTGGGTCAAGGAGAACGAAGTTTCTACCATCCCAACAGTATATCCCACGTTCTCGACTGCCACTTGTCCAGTGTCGACAATCATCTGATTCACAAAGGGGAAGAGAACGGTGAATGTTAACTGAGCACATGAGCGTCATACCACTAAGCATGGGACCAGGTCGTACCGGCTCAGACATCCTCGTCAAGCTCAATACCAGGATTTGACCCACCGGCAGAGGTGTCGGCTGTTGCTTCTGTCGTTGCGCATTGCCGCATACAGGAGTATCATGAGAAATCGCTCCATAAGAAGGCTTGCCATGGTCTGCAATCAGGATGCTTTTGTCGACATCGCCCGAGGGAGCAGGAGTAGGTGCGGATCTGGCCATCGGCGAGAATGAGGCAGATTCAAATAAGGTATCAGTAATGATATCAAGAGGGTAATGGGTTTCTCTTAGCACAGAGCGAGCCGACTCTTGAGCATGGACCATCGGACCTTAGGACTCCATCCGAGCGCGTCACAGTAGCTGCGACGGGGGACCGGTGAGCGTTGCCCGGTGGCCGCTTCGCCAGTGTCACGGCAAAATCGGCCCGGTGAAAATTCAGACGCAGGGCAGCGGAAGCAGTGAATTGTGGTGTGCGTTCTCAAACCAGACCTTAGACCAGACAGCGCTCGTCGAGCACTTGCTAGCACTTCCTTCCTCATTGCAGGAATCAATCTCATGTCTCGAGCACAGGGGCTTATTCTCCGACTCTCTCAAACGCCTCATAGCTAGCTCTGATGCCCATCCAAGCAAGCACACACGTCCCAGCAAAAACGAAAAAGACGTTGCCGTCTCCCGATGGGCGACTGGATTTGAGCCATTGTTGTATCGGTAGAAATGTTGCTCCCTGCAAGTTGAGTCAATTCTGATTCGATGAAAGAACAGCGAAATCACCATGACGAAATTCAAAGTCCAATTTACAGCTAGTCCTACACTTCCGACGGCGGTTCGACTCGTGTGATCCGTGACTTCGCTGAGTACAACCCACGCCACAGGTCCAAGACCGAAGGAAAAGGCAGCAACAAACAAGAGTATGAAGATGGCGGACGGGACTGGCCACCCTGCGTTCATTGAAATTGCTAGGCCTAGCGCGGACAACGACATCATACTGGTGGAGAACTGTAAGAGCCGGCGAGAACCGAGTTTCTGCAGGGTCATTAGAAGCAGACGTAGCGCTACTACTTACCTCGACTAGGAAAACTGGAAGAGCGGTCATGGGAATTTTGAAAACAACTATGAGCAGTGCTACTATCCGAGCGTTGGCGTGGAAGAGTGGAGACATGATAGACGTCGAATAATACATGACTATCGTAAAGCGATCAGCGGGGCCTGGATGGTGACAAAAACTCACCGGGAGAGATACCACAGAGCTGCTGACTAACTTGAGTGACCAGGACGACAATAACTTTTAGTCAGCTTCGACCGCAGAAATGGTCTTACATCCTAATCGGACTTTCTTATTCCTGCTGGTCAATAGCTGACGGATATTGAGCGATTCCTTGACGATATCTAGGATTTAGCAAGACTCATCCCCTGTACTCACTATCACCAAGAAGCGGCTCCACCTCACTTTCCGCCTTGATCATATCCAAGCGCACTGTCATACTGCCAAGCAATTGGATGACCGCTATTCCCGCCGAGACCATCATCACCCATCTCCAAGTACCTGGATGCGCAAAGGGAAACGCCAATGACTGGGCGAGGAGGATTCCAAAGACAATAGAAAGTTGGTTCATGATGCCCATGAATCCTTTGATGGTAGATGGTGCTAGCTCGGAGAGAAATAATGGTACGGAGACGGTGGATAGGCCACATCCAAATCCGATGATCAACCTAGGATGGTTAACAGCGGGCCCCTATCGACACTCACCTGCCAAGAGCCATAACACTGATGTTTCCAGCCGCTCCTATCGATATTGCGCCAATAAGGATGCTGATTGCGCTCAGGCGCAATACCCATATTCGCCCCACTCGAGCTGTAGTAGTATTGGCAGAGAGGGACCCCACCAAGCCTCCGATGGTAAAAACGGAGACAATCAGGCCAAATTGACAAGGCTAGAAGGTGAGAGATGGTCATACTGCTTGCACGTACGGTCATCTGAACGCACGGCGACGGTTCCCATGTCACATCCGCCTTGCTCCTAACGGCATGAGTGCCAACAGGCAGGGTCGACGAGCATGTCACGGCTTCTTGAATTCCATTCAACGCTGAGATATGAAAGCCGTACTGCAGGGTATGCAGCGCCGCCCATATAGCAGTCCGTGCTGTCTGCATTGATGAAGTCATGCTCAAAATACTGGCTGAAGAAGGACTGGTTAATTGCGTAGAAAGGGTATCGACTTTTGGGGTACCCGGTTCCGGTATGACTCCGGTCTCCTGATCGCCGGACCGGACCGTACAAGACCGGTCTATCCTCGACAGCACGCTTGTGCGACTGCTCATAGAGCGTGCGGAGCATAGAATGAAATCTTCCTATCCACCAAGTCGACATCACGGAGATCGACTAAACGTCGCCATCCAAGATCACTACAACTAAAGATGTGGTTTTCAAAGCTAGCCCTTACCGCGCTCCTTACGCCATGTCTTGCTTCCGTCATCCAGCTCTCCGTTCCTTCGGCGGGTAATGTCGTGACCGAGATTGACCACATTCTACACCCTCTTCCCAAAAGTCTCAGCGTCGAACAGCACTACCTGGACAAGGAATCAAAATTGGTCAGAAAACTTTGCACCTTGAAAGCTCGCGGGAATGAGAAATGCGATGTCGACAATCTTGTTAGAGCTGTAGGAGAGTGTGGACATGGCGGTATAATCAACCTGCCCGATCCAGTATAGTAGGGTCTTCCACCGGACTCACATGCCCGGCTGACGCGGAGCCCAGCACTATTGGAAAGCCCCTTATCCTCCATCTCTCCCACGCTACTTTATCCGTTCACGGTTTCTTGACCTTTACAAACGATACCTCGTACTGGATTAGACACGTCTACCGCTTGCCATTCCAAAACCAATCGCTCGCATTCATTGTTGAGGGGAATGATTTCGTTCTGGATGGCCACGACACAGGTGGTATCGATGGTAATGGTCAGGCCTGGTACGATCTCGCAAAGGATTACGGAAACTACCCCAAGAGGTGAGTCGACCACGGGATAGTGAACTAACTTCATAGACCAATGTCTCTAGCTATCAGGAATGCCAAGAACGTCGTCGTGAAGAACTGGTCCATCATCCAGCCGCAATTTTGGTGCGTGTACAAAGAGTTTCCACGGGTTAATATCTCAGGGCGTCCATCACCATCGACACTGAGAACGTCCTATTCAGAGACTTTTATGTCAATGCCACAAGCTACAATCCAGATGTGCGTCCCTCCATGTGTTTTGCCTGACTTTGTACAGGCCCCCTTCGAGCAGAAAAGCTGGCTTCAGAACACCGATGGCCTCGACACGTACAGATCACATAACGTTACGGTCGGTGAGGACATTGTGATCCAGTCTTGGAAAGTCCGTTTACGTGAATCAGAGAACTTTGTTTACCAGGGAGGCGACGATTGTGTGGCTCTCAAGCCCAACTCGACTTCCATCACCTTGCGGAACATCACCTGTTTCGGGGGTACCGGCATCGCTTTCGGGAGTATCGGTCAATACGAGGGTGTAGTAAGTTGCCAATCCAATCGGCGAGTTTCACTTAAAGCTCCTCTTCAGGTCGACGTCATCGAGGATGTATTGATGGAAGACATGAAGCTTTACCCCTCGAATCAATCTCCTGGCTATCAGGGAGTCTACTTCAAGTCGTGGATGGGGTAGGTCTCTTTCTGGAAGGCAAAGCTGAAGAGTAAGCATCTCGTACGGTTGGCCTCCGAACGGTGGGGGAAATGGTGAGCGATTTGTCCCTCACAAGCATTGACGTCTTAGGAACTGGCTGGGCACGGAACATTACCGTTCGAGACGTGTACATGGAAGACATTTGGCACCCCATCGTCGTGACTTCAGCGTATGTCCCGCAAACCTCTGGACAGTGCGCCGCTGAGTCTCATGCAGCCTTACTTACCTCGAGGAGAAATATCGCGTGCCGGACACCGGGACCTTCCAATGGTACGACATCCACTTGTCCAACTTTACCGGTACTGCCAGCGGGAATCGTGTGGTATGGATGGACTGCTCGAAAGCCGCGCCTTGTCACGATTGGACATTTGATCGCATCGACATCCAGCCTGAAAAGACTGATCACAAGGAGATCGAGTACGTTTGCAACAACTTTGTCCTCGGAGGGCGAGATGGTTTGCCGGGCTGCCATCCAAGCAGCTCTAAGCGGGAGACTGATTCGGGGGGGACTATATAGAGTGCCGGCCAGTGGGAGCTCGTTAAAAGAGGAGGTTACCCACTACACGTAGAATGGATGAGCAAACCGCGTGAATTGACAATACACCTACTTTTACTATGCAGAGCCTCGATGTCGAAGTACCCGTTGCACTACTTCATCAAGCGTTTCCTCCTTCAATTCCAACAAGTCGTTGGCGAAAGCCACATCACCCAGCCAATTCGACCGCTTGATGCCTAGAACTGCGACAGCCGATTCGACGCCGTCCGGATCACCTCGATTGGCCTTCCTCATCTGCTCATCCAAAAAGGCTTTCGAGTCGACCTTTTGGAGCGCCAAACTGTGCCCGGTACGCCGGATGGCGTCCGCGACTTCCAGCTGCGTCACACAGAAGCTTTGAATGAGCAACAGCTTGTTTGCAGTTTGCTCCAAATGACCAATGACTCCCGCTACTGCCTTGCCGATTTGTGCCCTCGTGCTAGTTGACCACCGATCCCTTCCCCCATCGAACATCTTTCCGGTGCCCGCCCCCACATTGATGCCCAGCAGTTCGGTTTCGAGGCCCAGGTCGAAGAAATGACCGGTAGCCAGACTGGTCCACGTGAATTCCCCTCTGCTCTCCTCGGCAAGCCTTTGAAGGTGCCATCGTACAATCTGCTTATTTCTGAAGTTTTCCAGGAGATCGAGGGCGTACGGATCATCGGAGCGGACGCTACCGTAGTCAGCTGGTATGTAACGACAAACACCGGCGAGGATGCAAGCGTCGGCGAGACGTCGATGGAGGTCTACGAGACCGGCGCTGAGAGCCGAGACCAAGACGTCGATGTTGTGCAAAACCTCGACGAGCTGCTGGGTGGATGGGTCGTCGGACAGCTCGACGATTCGAATCTTGCGATGGACATTCGACGGGATGTGGGGCCGTTGGGAAGAGGGGCGAAGGACGATAATCAGATCGAATTGATATGTAGACTCGAGGAGGGCGGAGAGGATGAAGGGTCCGATGCGAGAGTTGACCCCAAAGAGGGCGACCTGGACAGAGTGCATCTTCGATACTGAGTATAGGGAGCGATCGGTGAATCAGGCCGGAGACAGAGGAACAGCGACTGCGGGGGTTGGGAATTTTAAATATCAGGGTCAAGGAAACGTAATGGGCAGTCGACGTTTGACGCGGGAACTCCTGGCAAGCTCTAACTATATTAAATCTACATTGAGGGGGCTCAATGTATGGGGCTCGATGTTTTGATTCCGTGTACATTGAGCCCTCGATGTTTTGCTTCCGCTACATTGGGACCCTCAATGTATTGCTTCCGTTACATTGAGACCCTCAATGTATGGCCGACTCGAAAGCGTACCCCCCCTCAATGTACATTGAGCCCCCCTGCAGCCCGACCGAAGGGGACCCTCAATGTATGACCAAGTCAAAAATGTACCCCCCTCAATGTACATTGAGACCCTCAATGTATGGCCGACTAGATTGCGTACCCCCCTCAATGTACATTGAGCCCCCCTGCAGCCCGACCGAAGGGGACCCTCAATGTATGACCAAGTCGAAACGGTACCCCCCTCAATGTACATTCAGACCCTCAATGTATGATCGGCTTGAATTCGTACCCCCCCTCAATGTACATTGAGCCCCCCTATACTCGACAAACGGGCACCCTCAATGTAC
>JASZXS010000059.1:0-55086 GCA_035521475.1 Tremellales sp. Uapishka_1 | reverse complement strand
GGTGAGGGGGAGAGTGTGGATAAACCCCACGAAAGGAGACCCGAAAGCGAGCCGAGCGACCGGCCTTTCTGGTGCGTCGGTCGGTCTGCCTGCCTCTCCCCTGTGGGTGTTCGCGGCCTCGACGGTCCCGGTTCGGCATTGTTGTCGGGTCCGTACGACCCGTCATGCCCGCCCGCCATGTCCTCGAAGGGAGGGAAATACGAGACCGACTGCGTGGAGGGGAGTCTGGATGGCGAGGGGAATTTCGGGATCGACGAGGAGCGCGAGTGGGCAGGCGAGCGGGATACCGAGGTACATGGTTTGAGTTTCTGCAGCGGCATGGGGAGAGACGAGATGGATTTCGAGGCGCGGTGGGAGCGCGCGGTCGGTTGTCGGGGGATGCTGGACCTTTCCGATGGGGTGAGCGGAGGCGTCGGGGATGGGGTGCAGCAGTCGTTCATTCTCGACGGCATGGTGTGCGAATGGACGAGCGGTCCAAGGCGAGATGGTCGAGAGAATCGCGATCGAGGGATCCTCGGTGGGGCAGCTGCGTTCCCGTCCTGCATCGTGCAGCTTGTTGAGACGGGGACGAGCGGGCTGGCTTCCGTGTCAGTTTCCGGGCGAGATCAAAAGGCGAGTCAGAAAGTCGGGATGCCAGGCTGGACGCCCTCTTGGTCGTTCATTGATTTGCCGTCATCTCGCCGGTCCATGCAAACGTGCGAATCTGTATTCTAGTACCTCTCTGGATCCTTACAGGGCAACGGTTGACTCAACAAGCCCACCCCTACCTTTCTCGGAATCATGCTAGATCCTTTTTGTTCCTCTGTGCGAGATTCATCGTCGAAAGGGATTCTGGGGTCCTTGAGATGTCGCATCAGTAGGGCCAGCGTCGGCGGGGTACCGTGCAGACGACCCGGGTGGTCGTGCGGACTCTGATAAGTTGGTTAGTTGACGCCGCGCGAAGCAGAAACTGCATGACAGAGTGTGTGTCTATGATACCGAGGTCCCTCGGAAGAAGTAACTCAGTCGAAAGGAGAGGGTGCAGAACTCTAACAAGCAAAGGAGGGATGAGTCGGCGATATGGCGATGATACCGTGATCCGTGTGGGTGTGGCACTGCCGCTCGGTCCGGCCCGTCATCTCGGCTCAACGGTCTGCGGACCTCGTAGCGACAATGAGACGTTTCAGACAGTGGCCCCTCCTTTGGCCACGCAGATCAGTCTTGCTTCCCAACAAAGATGCCCAACCCCATCAGTCAGCTATCCAAGTCCGCCTCGGGCTCGGATCTACAGGCCATCAAACGTCTCGCACGAGGCAGTGTGAGTGGGAATCACACGACGTTCGCATAACGTCCACAGAATAAACTTGACGCCAAAGGGATAGTTCACCATGCCCACCCAGCCGGTCGGACTGGGTAACCAGCTGCCAACCTCGATCCCCCTCCCGGTTCTCCCCGCGGTGGAAGCGGCCAAGCGACTCGCAGCGTACGCGGCCGTCGACAGGCATGTCGGCCTGGAACATAAAGTACGCCGACGAGTGGGATCTGGAGGAACGTGTGTTGATGAGACCCACAGGTCATTGGAGTCGGAAGCGGCTCGACCGTACCATATGTCGTGGAGCGTATTGTCGCCCAGGGACTTGCCGCCAACCAGGGCCGAGTGTTCATTCCTACCGGTGCGTATCCATGAGGATGATACTCACCATGTCGCGAGCTGACATTTAATCATGCAGGTTTCCAGTCGAAGGAACTGATCATCAAAGCTGGACTCGTTCTGGGCGACGTAGATCAATATGCGGTCCTGGACGTGACGATTGATGGGGCGGACGAGTGAGTCCCACCGACGGCAGCTGGATTCGATTATTATGCAAGACATCAACTGACGGAACCTGTCTAGGGTGGATAACGAGCTGAACGCTATCAAGGGGGGAGGAGCATGTCAGCTGAGGGAAAAGGTGCTGGCGGAAGCAGCAGAGACCTGGGTCATCGTCGCGGATTTCCGTAAGAACTCCAAGGTTCTCGGGACAACGGTGAGTTTCGTTATTGGTTCGCATCGCTTTCTTGCCGCATTTCTTTCACACCGTAGCGCCTCCCTTAATGTCCTCCTGCGACTTCATTCCCTTTCGCATTCCGCCTCGCTTGCTTCCACGCCGTCCCGTTTACCATCTGACCACCCTTGCCAGTGGACCCAAGGCATTCCCATCGAGGTCGCCCCCTTCGCCTACGCCAAGGTGCTCACGAATCTCGCCCAAATGGGCTCTCCCGACTTCATGCCCAGCGGGAAACCAGGCCTCTCCCTCCGAATGGGCAAGATGAAAGCTGGACCCGTCGTCTCGGACAACGGCAACTTCATCATAGATGCGCCCTTCCCCCCAGAGATAATGACCGAGCCGACAGAGGTGTGTCTGCTGTCCTGTACCGGAAACAAGGGTTGGGATCGACCGCTGATGTCCTGTTGCAGCTGTTGCATCGAATCAAGATGTTAACGGGAGTTGTAGAGGTTGGGCTGTTCTGTGGAATGGCGAGAGCAGCGTATTTTGGAAACGAGGTCAGTGGTTTTCCTCCCTGCGTTCGGCCCGGCTGGGTGGATGTTGACTGATTCTTTCGGCGGAACAGGACGGCACAGTGTCGATCAAGAACAATGATGGGACGGTGGAGCAGCTAAAGTCGGTCCCGGATGTCCCGGTGTTGGCGAACACGGCAGAGGGAGAGGACGTATTTGAAACGGATGATTAGTGGAGAGGTAATGATCAATGTACAAGCCAAACACGAGAAAGAGGTTGAAGTTCCATTCGAGATCGAGAGGGGTGGAGGGCCAATTGCTATGGGCAAATAGCGAACAGGCAGATGACTAAGACCTTCGCCGCGGGGACGATTCAGCTGTTGACTCTAGCTTACTGTTCCTCCCTGCCTGGATCGCAATGGCTTCACCTGTCGAGACAACCTGACTGATATGGAGAACAAATCTCTGTCGTGACATCGCGACGACCCCTTTACTGCGCTACCGTAGTAGAAGTGCGGATCTGATGCGCATTGTGCCTCACGCAGCCTCGAACCCTCCCCCAACACGCAGATGCAATCGCCTAATGAATGATGGTGACCGGGCCCCTCCCACGAAGAGTCGCCTTGGACTGCTCGGAGGAATGATCCGAGGCGTGTCTGTGCGCACTACTTTGGGTCTAACCAGAGCTCGGAGATCTGCACGAGCCAGCTCGGGCAAGCGTCTCCGCCCATATCGGGCTCACACACGGTATTTCCCCCCATTTCGCTTCTCCTGTTGCTACAGATTACAAAGTCACCTATGCGACCGTGAGTCCGAGTGTGAAACCCGTCGTTTGAGATGGGGTGTTTAATCAGGGCTGGACGGGTTTATCATATATCGCAGACGAGGGCACTCAGCGACTAGTCGTGCCGACAACGCTACTACCCCCTTATCGGAGCCGCTTCAAAGGGGGGCCAGGGGGAACGAGGTCGTGGCGTATCGGGCCACCGAGGGGGGCGAAACGACGCACGGTCGTCAGGTAGCACCTCTCGTACCTAGTCCATCAAGATGCCGTTCTGCTATAAACTCGCCCCATCGCATCTCGTTCCCCGCTTCTTCACCTGGTTATCATCTCTCTTTGCCAGAACAAAACCAAAAACGAAAACGAAAACGAAAGCAGAAGCAGAAGCCCCTAGTCCACCCAAAATGTCTACCGAAACTACCCAGACCCACGGCCTCTTGGTCGCCTACGCCCCGTGAGCTCGTTCGCTTCTCGTCCGCTGGCCTCACTGATACGGCCTGCAGATGGGCTCATTGTCGATCCATGGTGGCGCTCGCGGGTCGTTTGATGGGATTCAACCCTAACCTCCATATCACTCTCCTCGTGCCCTCGATCCGGGCCACTGCGTCCGAGGTCGAGCTCGCTCAGTATCCCTACGAGAACAGAGAACGACTGATCATGGGTCGGTACTCTCCGAAAGAAGAGCCAAACACCCTCGCAATGACCCGAACCCCTATGGAGTTTGTCATGGAGGCCGAATCGGCCCTGGCCACCATCTACCCGGCCCTCTTCAAGGTGAGTTTAGTGCCATTTAAGTCATACGGTCGCGCCGACAGGTCAACCGAACAGGGAGAGGAAGTCTTTGATCCCTACACCGGAAACAACTACACCACCCACAAGATCCCCTTCAATTTCTTCATCACCGATTTCGTCCTCGGACCTTCCAGGATCAGTCTCGCTTCAAGCTGGCCCAAGGTTTTTCCCGACAAGCCTCTGCCCAAGAACCTCACCTACGACCCCCTCCTTCCCGCTTTCATCGCATGGTAAGTGATCTCGGAGGGGAGGGGAGGAAGCCATGTGGATGCAGCTGATCGTCCCACAGGTGTGCGCTCCCGGAGATTTGCTCGTTCCCGGGCCACATTGCCAATCTCATGGCTATAAGAGACAACAAGGAGGAACAGGCCAAGCTCTTCCAGAAGGTGAGTCTGGTCTGCCAGATGCTCTTCGATATCCGCTGATCGAGTATGCCAGCTCATCGGCTCCAGTACCGAGGTCGTCAAGCTGCCAGGATTGACGCCATTCTGTGAGTTCCATGATCGGGTCCGTCATGGCGCAGCCTGATAGACCCACAGACATGCACGAGGCCGAACCTTGCATCCAATGTGAGTCCAGCTTGTCGCACCATACTCGTCGGCTGAGGCCGCCACAGACAGCTGGGGCCACCAGATCGACCTTGCCGACAATCTTATCCAGGCCTTCAACTCTATCGAGGGGGTCATTGCCGGATGGCCATTCCTCTGGGGCAAAGAATACCAGGAAGCTTCCCTCAAAAAGGTGCGCCCCTCTTGCTTATGTGGCGGAGAATTGTCCTCACTCATCGCCGCCCCAGTTTGGAGCATTCTACCAAATTGGACCTCAGATCCCTCCCAAGGTCAAGGACGAATGGCACGTCGAAAACAAGCACATCACCTGCAAGGCTTTCTTGGACCAGTGCCTCGAAGAGTACGGTGCCCTATCTGTCCTCTACATCTCGTTTGTCTTTTCTACCCTTTGGTGATAGACCGCGCTGACTGAACCGATCTCAGTTTCGGGTCAAGCGTCTACTCGCCGACTGCGGAACAGCTGAAGATCCTGCTCGCCGTCTTGCGAGAGATGCAGATTCCCTACATTACCTCGTGCGGAAACTCTCAGCCGGACATCAAGACCATCCTGAAGGAGAACGTCGGTATCGGCAAGGAGGACAAGGGGTTGTTGCTGGACTGGACGCCTCAGCGAGCTATCCTCAGTCACCCTGTACGTACTATCCAGTTCTCAGCGGGACAGATTCTGACGCAACGCCCTAGGCGTGCGGCTGGTTCATGTCCCAGCTCGGAGCCAGTTCCGCCTTGGAAATGGTCTACTATGGAGTCCCTGGTGGTGCGTCGTTTATACAAAAGAGGCCTCGAATCTGATCCTCCTGGAATCAGTCTTTTGGCCCGGAGCATACGATCAACCCCTGATCGCCAACGAGTTGGCAGGGAAAGGAGTAGGCAAATACCTCGTACAAATCCGGACTGGTGAGTGCAGTGGGTCGTCACAATCGTTTTGCACAGGTAATGACGTTTTCGTATAGGACCCAACATCGGAAAAACCACATACGACGGTGTTCTCGTCGAAGGCACCGAAGCCGCCATGCGAAAGGAGTTCAGAGAGACCTTTGAGATGTTCAGCACCGCCGAGGGCGCGAAGATCAGAGACAACATGAGAGCTCTCTCGGAGGAACTACACGCCGATGCTGAACCGGGAGGAGGCAGCTACGAGGCCATGAAGCAGTTGGCGTACCTTAAGTGATTGCGCTTCGAAGGGGGTCGAAGGTGTATTGGCTTGACGAAGAGATAGAGATATCTACGAGTGCAATGAGTATAGATGTGACGACAAGCGCCCCTATCTTCCTCTCGAGGTTGACAAGACGATCTGATGCAGAGGTACCACGGATCATAAAGGACCCCTCGTTCTGAAGTCATGACGTGGAACTTGCGCCCGGATCCGAGACCACTTTTGCCTTCATCGACTGGAATCATCATACTCACCAGACATTATCGCTACAATAACCTATATATTCCAGGCTTGTCGAGAGATACCTACGATCCCACTGCACCGGATCTCGTCGCTATACCCGAGGGAGGAAGTCGAGTTCCAGCCGGCAACATGAACCTCCAGCCATATTTTGATACCCTGTTCGAATCGCCTGCCGAATCGTCCACCTCCGCGTCCACGAAGAGTCTCGATCAGTACTGGACAGAGCTGATCACTGATTTCGAAAAGACGAAGTTTGTACTACCTATCACTCTCTTAATCGTCACTGACAGTATTGTCAGTCCGACGAGTAATGATCACGAGGCTGTCCAATTCGAAGAGACCCCCTGGCCGAGCATATTGGATCGCTTCGGAGTCGAAGGGAGAGAAGAGGATGTTTTTACAGATATCTACGAGGAAGAGAAGCCAGATGCGGAGCTGGTGGAGCGTGTCAAGCGGTACGCGTTCAGTCTGTTGCATAGCTGACAACGATAGACATCTGACGACGGCTTCGACGTACACCTCTCTCTTGTCGCTGTTGAGATCCAGCCGCTCGAATGAGGACATTCAGCTCGAGCTGGTCGAGCTCATGGGCTTTGAGGGCGATGGGCTGAGCTTGGTGGAGGAGATGCTCAGGCCAGGCGCTAGAGAACTGTTCACCGATGAGGCCAAGGAATGGAAGGTGGGTTTCTTCATGGGAGGGGAGTATCTTGAAGGGTCGAGGGTGTACTTACGTGATCGCCAGGCGTCCAAGAAGAGCTCGACGGCAACGGCATCCAAACCATCGACTTATCTTCCCTCGTCCCGAATGACCGTCAACGGAAAGACGAAAGGCAAGGGCAAACAAGCGTTTGATCTACAAGACATGATTGGCAGCGCGAAGGATATCGAGAGGAGGATACAGGAGCAGCTCACGAGGGAGAAGCCGATGTTCACAGAGGAAGGACTTGTACGTCTCTGTCCGTCTCCAAAGGGATCGCATTGGGGCTGATAAATCCGCAGAAAACGGCCCCAAAAGAGGTCTTCCCCCATGTCTACATGTCTGGGTCATCAGCGACGGGGTTGATGTCACAGGGCGGAAAGCTGGCGTTACCTATCGGAACCATCAGAGAAGCCTACGATGTATGTCTCGGCACGTTGGCAGTAGTGCTGGCTGACTTGAATGGAAGATCTTTGACGAAGTCATCGTCCCGCCCATGAATGCTATCCCGCCCAAGTCTACGGAAAGACCAGTCCTGATCACCGCCTTATCCCCTCTGGCTAGGGGATGTTTCCCGAAGTATACCAGCTTGAACAGGATGCAGAGTATTGTTCAGCCGACGGCGATGAACACGAACGAAAACATGTTGATCTGTGGTATGTTTATCCTCTTTTCGTACGAGAAGACGGTGTAATGACTGGCTGCTCAGCTCCAACGGGTGCTGTACGTTGTGCCATTGCGTCACCCCCAAAGCTTACACCTTAAAGGGTAAAACGGACGTAGCTCTCATGTCTATTCTCCGGGTCATCCAGTCGCATACCCTTCCCGGTCCTTCTAACCATCCGTCCGGCTTCACAATCAACCGCGACGCATTCAAAGTCATTTACGTGGCCCCGATGAAAGCGCTCGCCGCCGAGATCACTCGAAAGTTTGGCAAACGATTGGCATGGCTCAACATCAAAGTCCGCGAATTGACGGGAGACATGCAATTGACCCGGCAGGAGATTGCGGAAACGCAGATTATCGTTACGACACCAGAAAAGTGGGATGTGGTGACAAGGAAACCAACGGGAGAAGGAGAGCTGGCCTCGGTTCGTCGTTTGAACTTTTTGTAACACATCTGACGGGTCACAAAGAAAGTCCAGCTGTTGATCATCGATGAGGTCCATCTGCTGAACGAAGATCGAGGTGCAGTCATCGAGACCATCGTGGCCAGGACGCTTCGACAAGTGAGTGCAGATCTTGTGATCTGGTGCAAGCGTTGATGGGATTTCAGGTCGAATCCAGTCAATCGTTGATTCGTATCGTCGGTCTCAGTGCGACTCTGCCCAACTACGTCGACGTCAGCGACTTTCTCCGCGTCAATCGATACCAGGGTTTATTCTTCTTTGATTCCTCTTTTCGACCCGTGCCGCTCGAGCAACATTTCATCGGCGTCCGGGGAAAGCCGCGTTCGTCGGCCGCTATCAAGAACATGGACCAGGTGGTCTTTCAGAAAGTCTCGGAACTCGTTCGAGAAGGACACCAAGTCATGGTGTTTGTGCACGCCCGGAAAGAGACGGTCAAGACGGCGCAAAAGCTAAAAGAGATGGCACAGGAGGAAGGGACGCTGGAATTCTTCGATACAACCTTGCATCCAAAGTACCAGTTTTACAGGAGGGAAATCGGCATGTCGCGCAACAAGGAAATGAAGGAGTTGTTTGATTCTGGTCTGGGAATTCATCATGCGGGGATGCTCAGGAGCGACCGGAGTATGATGGAGAGGATGTTTGAGGACAATGCAATCAAGGTTGGTCCATCGATAGGATACGTGTCAGATGTGGGAGCTAAGGTGGAATAGGTTTTGTGCTGTACTTCGACGTTGGCTTGGGGTGTCAATCTCCCTGCACATGCGGTAGTCATCAAAGGAACCCAGGTCTATGATTCTGGAAAGGGAGCATTTGTGGATCTGTCGGTCTTGGATGTCTTGCAGATTTTCGGAAGAGCCGGCCGGCCGGGATACGAGACGAGTGGAGAGGGATACATCTGCACCACACAGGACAAACTGGATCATTACCTTGATGCGATCATGGCACAGGTATGCTTGGTCCCTTCCAAGTGAGTATGGAGCTCACCAAGATTTATTAGCATCCCATCGAATCCAAGTATGTTTGGCGACTTTCTCGATGGTTTGTCAAGGGAAAGAGCTGACGAAAATAGATTCATACCTGGAATGGTGGATTCGCTGAACGCGGAAATCTCACTGGGTACGATAGCCAGTGTGCCGGATGCGATTCAGTGGATTGGTTATACGTATCTCTTTGGTGAGTTCGAGAGGCTATCTCTCGTTGTACTTGCTGACTCGTTCGCATTTAGTGCGAATGAGGAGAGAACCGTTCGTTTATGGTACGTCTAACCTTTCTAGGACGAGTGGTTTCTCACGTCCTAGCAGGAATGTCACACGATGAACCGAAAGACGATCCACAACTCGGCAACAAACGAAACCAGTTGGTCACTCAGGCAGCGCGGCAATTGGCTTCGGCCAAAATGATTCGATTCGACGAGATCAATAACGGCTTTGTGATCTCGGATCTGGGAAGGATAGCTGCAAAATACTACCTGCGATACCAGACTGTCGAGATCTTTAGTCAGACATCCATCCCTCTGGAGGATTCTGTTTAATGCTGACTGATGATCAGATACGATGTTTAATGCCAAGATGAAGAATGCGGACATCTTTGCGATGCTATCGCAGAGTACCGAAGTAAGTCTCCTGCGCTTTTCGAGATCTCTCACAAAATGCAGAAATTGATCACTGTTATAGTTTGAACAAATCAAAGTACGAGACAACGAAATCGACGAGTTGACAAACATGATGTCGAGTGAGAACTGCCCATTGGAAGTCAAGGTGAGTAACAGGTGGAAATGTGACTGATAGTGTAGGGTGGAGCGAGTGCACCTTATGGGAAAGTCAACATATTGTAAGAAAACCGTCTGTCTGTTCGATAAAAGCTCATGGGAGCAGGCTCCAAGCGCATATATCAAAATGCTATATCGAAGACTTTGCGTTGGTTTCTGACGCTGCTTATGTCGCTCAGGTAAGCTTGTGCTGGAGGATATTACTGACAGCAATAGAATGCTGGCCGTATCATCCGTGCTCTTCTGGAGATTGCCCTCAGCCGTAACTGGGCCAATTGTGCTGGTCTCCTCATCGACCTCAGCAAGGCCATAGAGAAGCGAATGTGGCCATTCGACCATCCTCTCATTCAAGTCACGACTCTTCAGCGGGAAACCGTCTTCAACCTCCGCCGTTGGGCCGAACATACAACGATTCCTGAACTGCGAGAAATGTCGGCGACGGAGCTCGGTCAGTTGGTCCACATGAACGAGCACCATGGATCGGCTCTCCATAGCGCCGCGATGATGTTTCCGACGGTAACGATCTCGCATTCCCTCCGTCCGCTCAGTCACGACCTGCTGCAGATATCTGTGCATATCACTCCCTCGATGACTTGGAACACGAAGCTGTCCGGCACGTCGGAACCTTTCTACGTTTGGGTCGAGGATGAAGAAGGTCTCCTAATCTTGCAATGGAGAAGCGTACTGCTGCGACCGACGACCGAGACACTGGACATTGATTTTGTGATCCCCTTTTCTGCGGACCAAGCGGGGTCGTCCATATCGGTCGTTTGCGTATCAGATCGGTGGATGGGGTCGGAGGAACAGTCATACGTCTCGTTAGGCGACTTGATCATGCCGAAAATGGCGGAAGACCATACGACTCTGCTGGATATCCCGTACTTGAATATCGCATGCTTGGGCGACAAGGCATTGGAGAATGCTTATCGACCGTACATCTCGACGCTGAACTCTATCCAGAGCCAAGTCTTCTGGAGCGTCTACCATACTTTCTCGAATGTCTTGCTTTCAGCTCCGATATCTAGTGGGAAATCCTTCTTGGGGGAAATGGCCATATGGTACGACCTTAGTAGGGGTTCATAGCTGATCGAACAGGCACGCTTTCCGCCACGATCAGGAAGCCAAAGTCCTGGTTGTGGTCCCGCATACGAACGCGATTCGGGAGACGGTATCGAGGCTACGATCAGTCTGCCCCCGATCGAAGGACCTGCAGATCTCGGGTCTTTACAAGGAATCAGAGTTGAAGGCGAACAGGGGGATCTTGGTGACGACGCCTAGGTTTCTCCTTCGGATCGAAAACACGGCGTTTTACGACCATGTTCGACAGCTGTCACTGGTGATTTTCGAGGATCTACATCTCCTCGACGAGTTGTACGAGCTATGCATCGCCAAAGCACTCTCCGCGGCTCGACCTGCTCGTGTACGCATCCTGGGGATCACGTCTTCGCTGAACGATGCCTCTGACTTGGCGGCTTGGCTGGGCGTCGACCCGCAATTCAGATACAATTTTATGCCGCGAGATCGAGGGACTCCTATCATTGTCTCGCTAAAGACGTTTACCATCCCGCACTCAGCGACGCTGCTGAAGACGATGATCAAACCCGCCTATGACATCCTGAAGACGTCGACCGGAAACGCCATCCTCTTTGCTCCGTCGAATTCGGCGTGTCGATCCATCGCTGCGGATATGGTGACACAGTCGGGAACCGAAATGGATCTGAACGGTTTCCTTCAGGCTTCCAGAGCCGATGTCGAACCGCTCCTGCAGCAACTCAAGGACGAGGGGCTTTTTGAACCGCTGCTGTATGGAATGGGGTACATCTTGCCCGGAATGGCGCCCTCGGACCTTGGCCTTGTGCTGGAGCTGTTTGCCAGCGGGATACTCAAGGCCTTAATCGTCTCGAGGGAAACGTGCTGGAACCTACCCATCCAATCGGAAGTCGTGATCCTCATGGGGACCCAATACCTGAACCGAAACCGACAGGTCGAAGGGTATTCACGAACGGAACTGGTCAAGATGCAAGGGTTTGCGATCGGGCAGTCGGTAAACGGGGGGAGGATGTTTGTCATGTGTCAGGCGGAACAAGCCATGTCGATCTCAAGGGTCCTGAATGACGGTCTACCGCTGGAATCCAAGCTTCCGCTGGTCCTGAAGAGGATCGAGGGGCTGGACTCGCGCGAAGCCGGGGCTGCCTTGGAGAAGATGATGAAGCCTAGGAACCCGCCGCCGCCATTTCAGCCCAACCGACCGAAAGTGGCGGATTTGAGAAAAAGAGACATGATGGACTGGCTCGGATGGACGTTCTTGGGAAAGAGGATCGCATCGAATCCGAGTTACTATGATCTGAACCGGGAGAGTTTGGACGACGATCTGTCGAGGTTGATTGACGCGTTCTTTGTGGAGGAGAAGGTGGTGGTGCCCAAGAAGGAGAAGGCGAAGGCGAAGGACCAGGACGGGGAGAAGAGCAGCCGGGTGGCGGTAGAAGCGGTCGGGGAGAACAAGGTGGACAGGGAGGATAGGGAGATGATGGAGACGAACAAAACACTGAAAGGGGAGGATATCAACATCTTTGAGATCGAGGAGATTGAAGTGGGCGACGCGGATGGGGAAGCATTGTGAATATTAGCATGATTGATATCCAGCATGTGCATAGAGAAATGATATATATAGGGCCTCTCCGTCACCATCCTCTCTTGGAAGTTGCACTCATTCCAACAATGAGATCGCATAGATCGTGCAGGATCCTGTAGCAATCGTGCGTCGTTGACGGGTTGAAGCCTTCGATTCTCTGCCTGAAAGCCTCTACAAGGGTATTATGATTGCGTCTTATAGAACTGAGGAACTCACCCGTTGTTTCCTGAGTACTCCTGTACCAGTACTCCAGTAGACCTCCGACGACAGTCTCGACCTGCTTCTTCGTACACTTTTGTCGGAGCAACGCGCCACGGGCGACAACTTGACTCTTGCATGTTGCGTACCATGCTGGGGTACGAGTCTGGCGAGAGCGATTGCGAACCGCGTCGAAGAGGTACTGGGCACAACCTCGGAGCGCATCATACGCCTCTGGGAGGATGTAATCGTTGAGCGGACAATTGCAGTCCACTACGTAGGCGGGAGATCAGAGGGAGGTTGCGCGTAAAGGGACTCACATAGCCAGCTGGAGAGGTAGGCCTCCTTGTCATCGGTCAGCACGAAGCACGAGTCGAAGACTAAATTGTGAATCGTCGGGTTCAATTTGACGATCCTGTCAAAGAGGATTTTCGCGGTGTCGGGGATCGCTCGATGCTGGGGGAGTGGTATGGGCTGGACAGGGGGGTTCCGGATGCCACCATAGTTTCTGACCCTTGCACCGTTCCTCCTTCTCGCGTCGCCGGTCTGGAAGGGACTCTGAAGGATCGGAGTCTGCTCTCGCAGAGTAAAGGTAGAGTCAGACACGGCGACCGACCCGACTCGATCCTTAAAGGAGGGGGTGACACCCCGCGCGGGGGACTGCAACGCTGAGGACTTGTCGATTCGCGCAAGGGTCGGGGACGGACGATCGTCCTTCGGGTGGTCAATCTCCTGGAACGACTTGTCAGGGCTTTGGTTGCACGCACATACTCACATAATCGTCTCTCGTGGCGTGAGCCGACGAAGAGACCACACTGGAGGCTCTGCTACGCCAGACCAGAGCCGAGGGGGTTCTTGTTCGACCTCTGACGGGCGACGGAGACGGCGGGAAGTCGGACGAGATTTCCCTCAAAGGCGTAGGTGAAGCGGAGGATCGTCGTCGTTGGGGTGTCGCCGAAGACTCCTGTAGGAGGTCAGTCTGGGTCAACCTTTAGCAGGGCGAGTACTCACCCGAGGTCTGGTGGGTGGCGGGGTCGGCAGAGCGGGGACCTTGAACACGACTCCCTTATACTACCGTGTTAGCTTTGCCCAAGGACCATGGACAAGAGACAGGTACTTGACCTCCAATGGTGGCCGTCCCCTCACAGAAGCTCGCGTCAGCACTTCCAGGGTTCGTCGATGAGAAGGAGTCTATTCACAGGCTCCATTTTCACGACGACCGCATCGGACGTCGATGGTGTCGGGGGTCTCAGAGTGAGGGGGGCGCCTATAGCCTTCCGTGGAGTGCTTGGCAGAGGGTTAAAGTCTTGGATGTTCTTGGGACATGTCAGCGGGAGCCAGTGAACGCGCAGAGACAGATAAGATCACGCACCGGTCGATGAACCATTTTGGCGAGATTGAGCGGCTGGAGGAGCGTTATGAGTCGAACGAATCGCAAAACCTCTCTTCTCTATATATCCCGTCTTGAAAACCGGGGTCAAAGCGCTGGATCTCATGGCTTCTGTCTCACCACATCATCTTTGGCCAGGCCACCCAAAGGATGAGCAGCTGGATCAATCGGGCGTTTCATGCTGCGTGGAGCAAGCACTACCTCCGAGCGCAGCGCCACACTATCCTTGACCTCGAGATCGTCGCTCCTTTGACCCTGGTGAGACTGGGTGAGCGACTCAGATGACGGATAATGACGCCAAAGCCCTCGGTAAGTAATCACAACATCGGTGCTCCTGGGAAATGGGGCCAGATCCAAGAGTCTTTCTCATAGCTCGCCAGATGTATACCGATCTATAGGTGCACGTTATATACCCTGCGAATCCGAATCCACCTTCCCCGATAGCTTGGACAGACAGTCTGACCTGATCAAAACACGGTTCAACACAAATACTCGGCTGAACGTACCGGTTAGGATTAACCGGTGCGGAATCAAAACGCGTTGACCTAGACGGGGACGGCTTGAGACATCTCTAGCATTGCCCACCTTGTTCCTCTAGACATCCCATTCTCTAGCTCCTGACCTACTCATCGACTCGCCCTAATCCATCAACAACCATGTCAGACCTTAACGAACCCGGCTTCAAGGCGAGTGGTGACTCCGGGCCGAAGACATCTGGCTGACAAACTCATCCGTCCCATCCTCCCTATTCCTGTCTGCACTTTCATCCGTTCAACCACTGCATCACACATATACAGACCAGCGACGTTCTCTCCACCCTCTCCTCAGCCTTCGAGAAGATGTCGGAGACGGAAAAGAAGGCTCAGATCAAGAAGGTGAGATCAGTCACAAAGGTAGCCGGATGCGGTATCTCACGTCAACTACGCAGACAAACGGTCTCTTTCAGTTGAATGTCAAGAACAGTGAGGGCAAAGAGGCGGTCTGGGTGTGGGTGCTCCATCGCACGCTTTGTTTGAGCTAAGGCTGATGACGTACCCAGCATCGACTTAAAGAACAAGGGAGAGGTCACCAAAGGTCCCGCAAAGAAGCCCGGTGAGCTGTTTGATTGGACATATCTTGTCGGAAAGCTCATTTAGGTGTAGATGTTTCGATGACATTGAGCGATGGTCAGTCGAGCGGATGGATGGGAGGTCTGAGAGCTTATGCCATCTGTAGACACGTTCATCGCCCTCGCGGATGGCAAACTCAATGGTCAGAAGGCTTTCATGACGGGTGCTTTGAAGGTGGGTCCCAGAGGCACAGATCTGAGCTCGACAAATCATCTTTGATCACTGACGATCATGGTGCTCTCTTTCTGCTTTTTCAGGTCAAAGGAAATGTGAGTTCTAGTCCATGCTATAACCCGTAATGACAGGCTAACTCTACCCTCAGGTCATGTTGGCGGTGCGTATAGCTATGGAAGCGGGAGCCTGCACGGTGATATTAACGCTGACCGTCGCATTTCTCAGACCAAACTCGACAACGTTCTCAAGGTAAGCCAGGTGATACAGTTAGAGATAGCGTCCGCACCTGACCACTCAATTACAGGGAGCGAAAGCCAAGCTTTAGAATCCTCGTCTTCGCTGGTCTGTACCACCATCCGCGTGTTGTAAGCCATGATGTATGCATTTTATGCGTTTCCTGTTTCGTAGTACTACAGCTCTCCTACGACCTTGCTCTACCTGCGTGGAGAATGGCCAACGACCTTATCTAACCCTCTGTCCATTCCTATCCGTTTATCCCGCCCATAGAGGCGGCGTTGTCCGCCTTGATAGCCGATCGATCTCGTGCCCGTTCTCCCGTCCGAATATCCATAGCAAAGACCACGAGCTTACAGAACACAACACTATGCCGCCCTTTGCCTCAACATCCGCTCTCCGTAACCTCAGATCCCGGTCCCTCCCCATCCTAGCGACCTCCGTTTCCCTCTTTGCGGCGCACACCTATCTTTCCCAGCCGATTCACAACGATTCCGAAGACTCGCAAATCGACTCCCTGGCAACTTCGCTCAAAAAGCAAAAGATCGCCATCTCGGCTGCTCTTAGTCCTTACACGCCTTTGGGGTGGGGATCCAACAAGTGCGTTTGAGACACCACCATCCACAACGTCTCCTTCTGATGGCGTCCCCAGAAATCTGACTCTGAATCCCGACTCTTCCGTTGCGACGCTGAAGCGACCGACGCCTTTACCGCAGCTCGGCTCGACCCCGCTGAGGGATCTGATCGTGCACGAAAAGTATGGCGCTTGTCTGGATGCCCGTGGAGACATATGGATGTGGGGAGCGGGCTACGACCCCTCTGGCGCCGTAGGGAAATCACTTCGAGGAAAGGCATGTAACGACACACCTCAGTCTATGTGAATCACTAATATCCATTCCTTCCTTCAACAGAAACTGAAGACGCTCGCGCCGGGACCATCGAAACTGTTCGCCCTCGGCAAAGATGGACGCCTGTATGTTGTCCCGACGGACAAGAAACTCCAGGTAACGCGACATGACAAGCAAGAGCTCGGATGGTGGAGCTGGATGTTTGGCACGGATGCGGGCGTCGATTTCGTTGAGCTACAAGCGGAGGGCGGTTTGAAACGAGGCGAAAAGTGAGTAACAGGTGTCGCGTTGGGCTCATGGGGAATCAGGTGGACCGCCATATCCGCTGGAAAGAACCACCTGCTCGCGACGACGTCCTCCGGCCGGACCTTCTCCCTTCCACTCTCCCCTCAGGGGAACTCGCACCGACAACTCGGTACTCGACAAACCTTTGATACCGCCACCCCCTCGACCTCGACCATTGACCCGGCCTCGGACCCGCGCTTCTGTACGACGCTATCCCTCATCCCCTCCCTGTCCTCCATATCCATCTCGTCCGTCTCCACTTCCGCCAACACGTCCTTCGTCCTCACCCCGGCAGGTCGGGTTCTCGGCTTCGGAGCCAACGAGTCGGGTCAGATCGGTCTGGGACTCTTGACGGCAGTAGAGACCGTTGCGACGCCGGTCGAAGTCGTGCTGGCGCGAGGGTATCCCGGTGGCACGCACGTGAAATGCCTAGATGTCAAGGCGGGTGGGTCGACGACGTTCTTTGTGGTGGAGCGGTCGAATCCAGGAAAAGATGATCGATTCATCGACCTCTTGGCTTGTGGAAGTGGGTCGAGCGGCGCGCTTGGAAACGGATTATGGAGCTCCGCCAATGGCAGCCCGAGCAAAGTCAAGACGTGAGTGCCTGTCAATGCTGCCCATTCTCGAGGTAACTTTGCTGATGGCTGTGGTCAAACAGCGTGAGCGGCCTCCAGGAATGTAGGTGGTGACCAACGCGTCCAACCATTCTCAACTCACCCATGCAACCAGTCTCCGAAAAAGCCAACCAGTTCCTGCCACTCGATATCCACACGGTATCCGTTTCGCCCTCGCCCAACGCGCACGTCTATGCAGTTTTGGACACTGTATCCCAAGCAGACGAGGCTGGTGTCCTAGCCGGTCGTTATGGCAAAGACGTCATGGTGTGGGGAGGTAACGGTACGTAGTTTGGAGCTGGCCCTCACGTGAGAATGCTGATGGATGTGTGGGGACAGCCGAGTTTCAATTGGGTAACGGGAAACGATCTAGTCTCGCCATTCCACAACACCTGCCGCCCTTGATTCCCAAGGCTATCGATGCGCTTTCGACACTTCCGTCGTCCGAGTCCAGTCTTTCTTCGGGAACGGTGAGTCGGTTGACGTCGAGGAGCAATCCATGGCTGATCGTCGGCTTCGTCTTCAGTCATCCCCCATGCCTCACTCGCGGCTTCAGCTGCATCAATCAAAGACGAACGCCTATGATCTGGAAGGGAAGCTGATCAAGAGGAATGTCAAGGTGGAAGAGACCGTGGTGGCCGGCTGGAATGCGAGCGTGTTGTACAACAAGATCATCGACTGATTGCGCCATGAATTCATTATCGCGTAGCCGTCTGTCGTTGCAGTACTGCACATGTCAACTCGCAAACGAATCCTTGGCGTACATTCTGTCGAGCTGTTGGAGATCAATTAGATGTGTGGTAGCCGTAAACGTAGGAAAATATCTCCCGTGGATCTCCAGTATATCTGACTATCGATAAGAAGAACGCTTGCTAAGGAGAGGCGGCGGTGGCTGGCAGGGAGAGGGGTGGGCTAAGTGCGGCACCGTACATATGGCGTCGTCTGGGAAGGGCGTCTTCAAACTGTGTGGTGGACGTCCCAACGGGACAGGCGCCTCGGCTTCCTACTTCCATGGCCGGATTGACTCGGCTGCCTGGTGCCATTGCGATGATCTCTCATCGACAAGTATTGCTTACAGAAGACTGTGTGTTGGCTGTCGACCGGAAAGTCGGATGAGACCGCTTGCTCTTGTCAACGAAGCATCGGGGCCATGAAGCTGGGGCCCCAACAACAAGGCCCGGAACCAAACCCGAAGAGATGGTGTGCTTTTCGCTCTTGGTTCCCATCTGCCACCAAACCATCTCCACGGGCATGCCATAGATGGAGCACACGCCCCTCCTATCCAAGATGCCACGCACCGTGGTCTCTACGAGGCGGTATCTCGTTGGAGTGGCGTTATTGCTGTCTGTCGTGATGGTGCGCTGATTTCCTCTCCTTATCGTCGTTTCGATGATAGCTCATGTGTTGACCAGTTATGGACTGCTTCGAACTTTATCACCAATGGATTGGAAACGGGCGAGAACAGCTGGAATAAGCCTTTTCTGTGGGTCGATTGCGCATGAGATTATCTGAAAGAAGGATTGCTAAGCCCGTGAAAAGGATAACATACCTCAATACGGCCAGTTTCGCTCTTTACCTCGTACCTACCATTTGGCGACGAGGCATCTTCAAAAGGACAGAGGCTGCATCGTAAGCTTTGCGTTTATGAGTGTACGCCCATAAAAACTTATACCCGCAGGTACGAGCCCCTTCCTCAGGCCGAGCCCACTTCTCGTCGTTCGCGGAGTCGGTCTCCGTTGTCCATCAGGCAGTCCGCGCCGATCGACCCGGAAGTGGAGACCGCTATTTCCGAGCCCGACCTGCCGAAACTGTCGATACGGGAGACTGCGGAGGTCGCGGCGTGGTGGAGCGCCGTCTGGTTCATCGCGAACTGGGCGGTGAATGCGTCGTTGGCATGGACGAGCGTCGCGAGTGTCACGATCTTGAGCAGTACGAGCGGTGGGTCATCTCCATGCCTCTGTGTATGTCGACACTGATCGAAGGGTCAACGATCGGCAGGCTTCTTCACGCTCGGTTTGGGAAGATTATACGGCGTCGAGTCCTTGACCCGTACCAAGGTCGCCGCCGTCATCGCAAGGTCAATCAATAACCCTCTTCCTCCTCTCGTGGGAATTGACACCAAACCTCTCACACAGTTTCCTCGGCGTTCTGCTAGTGACGCAGTCCGACTCCTCGCTCTCGACCGCGATCCAGGACATGGACCTTCCGACCCACCCGATCCTAGGAGACTTTGCGGCCCTTCTCTCGGCCGCCTTCTATGCAGTCTACGTCGTCCTTCTCAAGGTCAGAGTCGGCGACGAGGACCGTGCCGACATGCAGTTGATGCTTGGGTGCGTCGAGTGGCTCTCTTCTTCGCCCTGGACAAGCGCTGATTCGGGTATAGGTTCGCCGGACTTTTCAACATCATCTGCTTGATACCCGTCTTCCCCCTACTGCACTATACCGGATGGGAGACGTTTGAGCTCCCGCCGACCAAGTCTGCGTGGTTCATCTGTGGCATCAACAGCTGCATCACCCTGTCCAGCGACTACCTTTATGTTCTAGGCAAGTTCTATCGGTCCCTCTATACGCTACTGTTCTGATTTCTGAGATTCAACATAGCAATGTTGAAGACCACTCCGATGTGTAAGCGACTGAAATCTACCTCTGCTCTACGAGGCGACTGATGGTCATGCAATAGTGGTGACAATCGGCTTATCGCTCACGATCCCGCTGGCATTGCTTGGCTCTTTCATCCTTCCCGACATCAATACCGAGTCAATCACGCTGCTCAGCATTGCGGGGGCAACCTTGGTCTCTGTCGGATTTGGCATGCTAGGCTGGCAGGGATGGGAGGAAAGTCAAGAGGCGAGTGCCGTAGTGGTCAGGGAGCCGCTCGAATAGATTTGTATAGTATAGTCACATGCAGGCATAGATTTGGGCAGCTCTCCGACGGCATTGATGTTTTTATATGCATGGAAGTCGGCCCAATGTTATATGGAATTCTACAGTCGTCCAGACGGCGCCATCGTATCTACCAAATCGACCAGAATGCTGCGGATGAACGTCTTGTCCAGCTGTGGATTTCTATGAGCTGGATGACAATCTCGGATGGAATAGCGACCCACCGGTATCCTCGTACCGTTGTGCAAGGCACCCGGTCCTTGTTCCCCCGTGAGTTGTTCCCATTCCAGGCGGCGATACTCGGTGTCGTTCCACTGAGATTCGTCAGATCTGCCGGATCAAAAGTCACTTACGATAGTGGTATAGTGGTGACCGAGCACCTCGGCTAGGGATTGATAGTCCCTCAGAAACGAGCCGGGAGGGAAGACCTAAGAGATCAGGGTTTCATGAAGGTCGATACACGCGCTGGATGTGAAGCCGTCTCACCTCCACGACAGCTCCACCTTCAGGCATCCACATCATATGCGTAAGACCGTTCCCGTGCACCCCTACCATGATCTGCCCATTGTCAGCCTCGATCTCTCACATTCACCCAGACACTCTGACTCACGTCGGCATCGCTGACGGCCTCCACCTGGCTCTCAAAGCTCATCGCCTCCATCTTGGCATGAATGAAATCTACGTTCAGCTCGTTCAAGACTTCCACGAGCGCTTCGTGGTCCGCCTGCGCGAGCGCACGATCGCTCGATTGTCGGTCGACATAGACCACTTTCGGGATCCGTCTCAGCGTCGTCATGGGCAACAGACGAGTTTGAAAGGGAGTCGAAAACGAGTGCAAGAGGGCGTGACGAACACCGCTGAAAAAGTCGTGGAGGTGGGGGAGCGAGAACGCCTCGAGAGCCATCTTGTTCCATGCGATGGTAGAGGGATTCCAGCGGTGCGAAGCATAGCGGTCGACGATAACGACTGGCAGGGGTAAGTGGGTGGGGGTTAAAGCCTGACAGAAACATGACCGACCTTTGTTGAAGAACAGCCAGTCCTGCGCCGGCTCCGTCAGGTCCTGCCACTCGTCCTTGACTATCACATCTAGGGATACCCGGTCAGTGCTGCGGCTCCTCTCACTATGCCCGCAGATGGCACGTACTATCGCCAAACAGGCTGTCGATGACATGTTTGTTCATCCCATACCGGTCGTTCCAGTCGTTCTCCCACGGCATGACCAGTCGATCGGGGATCTCGGGAACCCCCAGCACGTTGCCCATCAACCCGGGCCACCACTTGGTGTTCTTCAACGGCACAGAGGCCAGGGCGACGAAAGAGCCAAGCAGGGTCTCGGCGACCATGTGGTAGTACCATCCAAAATAGCTCCATTCGCCTGGCGTCGACCCGTCGACCCAGAACACTAAAGGTTAGGTGTCTCTCATCAGTCTACGAGCGAGCAAATTCGGGAAATCAATGATCCAAAGACATACGGGTCGTGCCTGCCATACAGCGTGACGCCTGTGCCTTCTCCTTGAAGAGCTCATTGTCTTTTCCAAAGATTTCGAGCCGGTTCTGACCGCTCATGATGTGGTCTCGGTCGGGTAAGGAGGCAGGAGCATTGGAGTAGAGGTCTTGTTTCGTCACTGTCAGCCATAGATGGGTGTGGACAGGTTCGAGAGACTCACAGAACGTGGAAGCGCTGTAAAATACATTGCTGAAGACGTAGAAACCTGGAACACCGCCTTCGAGCTGCGTCTCTGTCGAGCTCGAGCTGATGAACGGACAGGTTACAAACTAGATTTCGGCCGATGAGCTACTACTCCGTGTGTGGGAGCGAGCTCACCTCCTCGCCAGAAGGTGCTGAGAACAGCCCATTGTATAAGAGGAGAAGGATAAATGTTGCCCCACAAAGCACTGGGATCCCCAAACAAGACCCAATCAGCTTCCCTCGTGGTTTGCTTTTTTCAGCCTGCTCACCGGCTGCGTAGCCCATTCTCCTATCCTTTCTCATCCCGGCCATGGTGGCCTGAATCAGCGGTGGCGGTCGTACATGGTGAGGAAGAAACTTTTCGACCATGCTGCTGGGCCGAGGCTACCGACTCGCCTCCCTTTGAACACCCTCCGGAGATCGTCTGACCGAGTCAATGGGGTGCAACAAGCGAGTCGGTCAGTCTTGGTTGGAATTGAACAATGCTGCATGCTATCTCGAAGGCGATACAGTAGATGACGTCCGGGATCCCATCTGTTGTGCGGCGTCTGGAGAACATTCGTCACCGATCTTTGGGATGCCGGAGGACTCAAGGCTAATTATACTCGATATGCTGTCATAACTCTGTTTTCGGAACCACATATGCGAATGCGCAGTCTCTCGGTAGACTTGGCAGCGCTAGCGAGTGAACTTGCGTTCCCGTTCCCCGAATGCCCTCTCCACGCCGTGATTGAAATTGTGGCCGGTCCATTTCACCGAAGCTTGGTCGTGTGCACCAAAGCACGACAGTAAAAGCAACCGCGTCTTTGGTCTGGAAGGAGCTTTTACTTTAGGGTTTCGAGATGTCATGGAAATCCATGTCGAGGTATATACCTAGTATTCCAATACCTAGTATGCCAATGTGCGGTCCTGTCCACGCCTGTCCCGCCTCACGCTACCTCTTCTCGAGCGTCAACGGAGGGAGCGTCAGCCCACCACTCGCGATGCCTCTCGTGTGGCCATTCCCATTCTGGTCGTCCGGAAAATAAATACCTCTTGCGGGCGGCATCGACTGCCGTGCGTACGACGGATGAGGGGTTCGAAACATGCTGCTGAGCGGGGGCAGATCTCTTCCCGAGCTCAAGGTCGAGGTCGGGGTAGGAAGTTCCGAGATCGGTGTAGGATACGGCGGGGATTGGGGTTCGCTGTGTCGAGGGTGGTGGGACGTCCACTCGTGTGGGGTGTGGTTGACCTGGATCTGCCAGGACGATTGGTTGTCGTAGTTCCTTCGTCTGTTCGAGGCCCGCATCGGGACTTGCCACGGCGGGTGCGTCTCGTACGTACCATGGATCGGTGATGGATACGAAACTCGAAGCGGCTGGCCGAGGCTCCCGTCTCGTGGGGATAGGTAGCCTGTCTCGATGTGGGGGTGATATCTTCTGTCGACGGAGGGTAGGTGACTGTAGGTGTTGCGATGGTTCTCTAGGGACTTGTCGTGCGGTAAGCAATCCGAGGGAAACGCCATGCGGGCAGACGAGAGGGGTGATCGCACTGGCGTGGCGACCGCGTTGCTGTGCCACGAGACTCGGGGTTGACGGATCTTGAGCGACCTCTGCGATTTGGCATCAGTCGAGGTCGTGCTCGGTGTGGCAGATAGGGGCCCGTCGTGGTACGGATGCGGTGGTCTTGCTCTGATGGCTGCGCCTGCTCGGTTGACAGCATCCGACATGGCTCGACCTCTCGCGCGTGTTCCTGATGATTTCGACTTGCCATCCGGCTCGGCCTTCTGAGATGCACTCAGCCTCCGGTCATGCAGCAAGCAGCCCTGGACGATCTCACCGTTTCTGCGACTTTCCAGTAGCCGCCCTTGCCCGTCCCGCCTTCTGAAGCGGGTCGCTCGACATTCTCAAACATGTTCTTCAAGGAGAGGCTGTGACGGATGCTGTTCTGTTTCCCACGATTCAATACACGATTATCCAAGCTTCGAAGGATTACCCACCCTCCATGTCGGTCCGGCGGTCTTGAAGTACGGCCAGCGGAGTTCGCACGCGGTGTAGATCTGGCAAAGTCAGCGGTGTTCCTGCCTTCACAGCTTCGCCTACTTGGCCGAGGGTCAACATTTTCCTCGCAGACGAAGACAGGACGATCTTGATCATCAATTCGTAGCTCAGCGTCGGCTTGTAGGCTGCAGCAACAGGTATCCTGTCAGGCTTTTCCCACCCCGACCACGCCGAGACAGGACCCACGATCGCCCTCAGCATCGTGCCCCTGGCTCCCCATCCACCCTTCTCCCTTGCGCACCCCGCCCACCTCCTCGAGCCGCCTCCACGCGATCTGCGTCATGGTCATCTTTCTCGGGTCGGTGATGTCCTCTCCCTCCCTCCGCTTGAAGTCGCCCTCCCGCATACGGATCACGTCGCTCCGGCTGATCGTGAACTTGGTATCGTTCGCGGCGAAATTGAAGATCTTGACGTCTGGGTCGTCGGGGTCTGGACGGGTGAGAGGGAACCCCTTCACAGTGGAAGTCGGGGACGGGAACGAGGTGTCGGCCGGACCCAAGGGGGAGAGGGTGTCGATGCGGGCAGGAGCGTCGATGTCCTCCTCGCCACCACTTTCTGGCTCGTCGTCCTCCTCCTCCGCCGCCGAGTCCACTTCGTCTTCCCCTTCTTCCCACTTCTCGCCGCTGTGGTGGTTGATATCATCCTCGTCCGCAGTATCCGTCGTCGACGAGAGGACCTTTTTGGGCGTATGGGATCGGGTCTTCATCTCGGGTGATAAGGTCGTCGGAACAGGGGTCAGCCTGCCGACCTACCTCGTTTTGCAGCGTTGCAGCGATGGTCTACAAGTCGTCGCCATGGAAGGAGGAGCATGCATCAAATCCAACCACGATTTTTATGCCCCGTGGTGAGTGTCAGGGTAGCGGGAAACACACTAGAACCCAACCGAGTCACCCTCCTTTGGAGGAAATGAGCAACAGTCTCCAGCGGAAAGGAGGTCAGCGTGCCCAGTCGAGGAGAGCCGGCCTGCTCGTGGTCAGGTATTGCAAGACCGACGTGCGGAAGTATGAGGCGAGTAGCGTGCAGTGTATGATCGAGCGACCGACGACTGCACGTAGCAACCTCGTCATGTCGTCGCCCGACGAGGACAAAAGGCCGTGCTGAAACTCGCGCGAGATAGGCTCCAATCTGTTCGGAGGAATGACGGTTCCTGTCGAGCGAGTCAGAGTACCCTACACCTCGTTAACCTCGGGGGTGCTGCGTGTAGCGCTAGACACACTGCTTCAGCCGAGCTACCCACCCGTACACACACACGCTAATCCTCCATCCGACGCCCATCGGACAATGTCAACGCCACTCCCCGTCCCATCAAAGGACGTCTGTGCGTCACTCTCGCCCACCGCCTCCGCAGTCTCAACAATAAAATCGAATTCATGGAATACTACAGACAGTCTACATATATACAACTTACACGTTCTCTTTGCCATCTACACCACCGCCACCGCCATGTATCGCGGTCGGGACACCAAACCGTTTGTACATCGGATCGTTCTTGTCCGTTTCGGGATGCAATTGCACTTTGCCATTCACCAGCGCCGCCGTGGATATCGACGGATCATGATGCGCCGGATCAGGCAGGCCGAGTCCTAGCGTATTGGGATTCGACACCCAGTGCGCTCCGGCACCGACCGTTCCCGCAATCAACGTAGGTACCATGGTAAGCAACGATGGCCTACAGAAAAGTCAGCGCACAACCAAGGAAACCATAGCGGCAAAATAGACACACAATTGGATATCCGCCTTTTTCAGCTGTGACGATCGACTCTTGGCGATGAAGGAAGACGCGCGCAGTCTCCCTCCCCGGATACTCGCATACGTCGAGAGATTGTCCTTGACCTGCGACAGAACCCGTAGCTCAATATCGCCTTCACCACCAAAGCTTCGTGAACAAAACTCACCTTGGACAAGGCTGGGTTGTACTGATACTGCTTTTCGTCCTCAAGATCCGGGGAGACGACCGGCAGCTTGTTGGGATCATCAAACATTTTGATCTTGATCATGAACCGCTCGATAGGCGCCGAGGGGAGCATTCGCACCAAAACACCAATGGGCAGAGAGATGGCGCCGAGGACGAGCGAGATTCCCCAGTCGCGTCCGCCGAGCCGCACGACCTGGAAGGCAGCACCTCCAACCTCGATAATGAGAATCTGGCCTGCGATCACTGCGATCCCAGACGACGTTAGCAAATCTGACTTGTCTCTCCGACCCGCCGGGAGGGGACGTACTAATGAGGAAGATCACAATGAAATAGTAGTTCCTGAAGAATCCTTCGAAAACGTTAAACTTTCGATCCAATCTTCGACAATTCAATTGGTTGACTACATAGGCCATCAGTTCCCGTATCGCATCGTTGCCTCGTCTTTCACGTACATATCTGCGCAAACACAAAGACGTTGAATACCAAAGCTTGGATCGCCGCGTTGTTCTCGTCACTCGCGGTCTCCCCCAGGATCTTGAGGCCAGCAAAGTGGAGCACTAGACAGACAATGATTTGGTAGATGGCTTGCACGACAATCATCTTGGTCATGTCGACGTTGATCAGAGGGGCGTTCTTGCGGTCTGGCTTTCGGTCCAAGGACGCTTTCGTAGCTGGATCAGTCGCCAGTGCTAGGGCGGCGAAGGTATCCATGATGCTGGACTTGACATCAGCTTGTGTCCATACCGACTTAGGTAGACTCACAGGTTGACCCATAACAGTTGCACAGCCGTCAGAACCGATGATTCCGTGTTGGATGCGACACCCGAGACAAAGGTAATGACGACCGCGGTGATGTTGACACTGCCACACACGTCAGCCTGCCTTTCTCCTCGAGAATCGGGCAGCACGCACGAGATCTGGAACTGCAAGAACTTCTTCACAGAGTCGTTCACACATCTCCCCCACATGACCGCCAAGACGACGTTCGAGAACGAATCGTCCATCAAGATGATGTCCGACGCCTCCTTTGCCACCTCGGTCCCTCTGAGCGGAGCCTGTATCAGCCTCATCGCATTGTAGCTCCACTTAAACTCACGCAATTCCCATGGCAAAGCCCACATTGGCCAACTTCAGCGCGGGGCCATCGTTTGTTCCGTCCCCGGTGACGCCGACGACCTCGCCCATACCCTTGAGAGTCTTGACCAACAACTTCTTGTCTTCTGGTGACGATCGAGCGAGGATCTGCAAGCGAGGAACGAGTTCTAATCTATCCGCATCGGACAACTATACACCGTCATCAGCTCTCCTTCACGACCGACCGACCCTCGCACATACCGCTCGGAAGACCGGGCCCTCCATGACAATTCCGCCCGGCGTGAAGATCCCACATTGATTCGCGATCGACCTCGCCGTGAGAACGTTATCGCCCGTGCACATCTTGATGGCGACACCGGCATGCTGACACTGCTGGACGGCTTCGCGCACGCCCGGGCGAAGCGGGTCCTCGATGCCCGTGATAGCAATCAGGGTCATGTCCCTGGCGAGGAGCTCAAAAGGAACATCATCGATTGCGCAGTCGCCCGCTCCGGCAGGCGGCCACGACTCGAAATCTCGATAACAGAGCGCGATTGTCCTTAGCGTCTGGTTCGCGTAAAAGATGATTGTTTTCGAGATGTTGCCCATGGTTGAAGTGGTGAAGTCGGTCGTCTCAATCTCGCTCGTACTCGGTGCAGATTCGGAAATGACGATATGCGAGGTACAGTTCTTGGTCAAGATCTCGCTCGCGCCCTTGAGATACAGTCGATGTTTCTTTCCGCTCTTTACCACCACACCCATCGCCTTCAATTCAGACGAAAATGGAATCATCTGCACGATCTGGGCCGATTCTCGTGTCTGCCGGTAGTCTGCCCAGCCGAGTTCTTTGGCGAATCGTAACAGCGCCGTTTCCGTCTTGGAGCCGACAAACGAGACCTTGCCGTCTTCGTCCGTGTCTTCAAAGGCGGTCGAGTTGATGCAGATCGCCTCGTTGAGAAGCGATTGAACCGGGGACGAAGCGACCGCATTCAGATCTGCCATGTCGAACGAGAAATCCTCTCGGGTCCGCTGGCCTTCAATCTCGTTCGCGTTGGATCGAGCAGCATTGTCGGACAGTTCTCGGACAAACTTGCCATGCACTCCAAGGGAGCCCGCAACGACCGACATGACATTCTGGGTCAGTGTTCCTGGACAACAGTCAGCCTCGCTAAAGAATGTCTAGATAGCGATACTCACCCGTCTTGTCTGTACAAACAACAGTAGCGTTCGCCATGGTTTCGCAGGATCCCAACACCCTCACCAAGAGGTTTTGCTTAGTCATTCGCTTGGTCGCGAATGCTAAGGCGAGCGTGACCGCAAGCGGCAAGCCTTCCGGAACAGCAACGACGACCAAGGTGACCGAGATGATGAGGATCTGGATGAATGATTGAGCCTTGTCGTTGGCAGATCTGCCGGATTGTGTGCCGAGCTGAACAAAGAACCGAATCATCAACGCGATGAACAGCAATAGTCCAGCTGCGGCCCCGCATTTGGCAATGAGCTCTGCCAGCCGGTTCAGCTTGAGCTGGAGAGGCGTTTCCTCCGCGTCACCTCGCATAGCTAGCAGAGGAGAAACACGTCAATAGACCACTCGTCGCCAAACGTTCGCGTGGAGACTCACCCATCATGATTCTCCCGTTGAAACTCATGGGGCCGACAGAGATGACGACGTATTCCCCGACACCTTCCAAGACTTTTGCGCCCGATACTAAGAAGCAGTCACGCTTCGCCCGTTGCCCCTCTTTCAGTCCGTCCCGCTCTTCTATACACTCGTCATAGGTGAATTTCTTGATGGCATCCGATTCACCCGTCGCTCCCGACTCGTCGCAGCGGACGTTATGACCACGTAGAAAGACTCCGTCGACGGGGATGATCTCTCCGGGTTCCAAGAGGCAGACGTCGCCGACTACGACATCTTTGACGTTGATGACCATTTCGTTTCCGCCGCGGATAGCTTTCACCGACCGGTCTTCTCGCTTCTCGTTCAGCTTTTTGAACTGCCGTTCCTTCTGCCAGTCGTTAACGGAACCGACCATGACGACGATGATGATGGCGACGACAATGGCCACCCCTTCAACCCAATCGACTCGGGGTTCGGGGCATCCGACCGGCGCGGGACACTGGGCGTTGAAAGTGACTGTAGGCGGGGTGCCAAGATCTTGGTATAGACCAAGGGCAAGAGAGACGGCAGCAGCGACAGATAGCAAGATCTACGACGCGTGAGTCACAATGAGCAGGGCGGCAGACTCCCACATACCAAGACTTTATCCTTGAAAGCCAACCACATGAGCAACAGTAGACTTTTGGATTTCCTCTCCGGCAGGTCGTTTCGCCCGTATATGTTGCGCCTTTCCTCTATCCCGGCCTGCCACTGTTTACCAGTTCCTGCTGGCATATCTGCCGAGCTTCGAGGAGCGCCGCCTTGCTGCGCTTCATTCACACCATGCCGCAGACCTTTCTTTCCGTCCACTCCCAAACCCTGCAACAGCCCCTTTATTCCGCCAATCTTGGTCAAGTCTTCTAGCGATTTCGGATCAACCAGCATGGCCAGCCTCGACGGTTTCTCTGCAAACGGTGTCGGATCGGTCGTGTCCTTTTCCGGGTCGATGTGCGATATTTCGGCCTCCTTTTCCTTTTTGGCTGCCTCCTCCTTTTCCGCCGCCTTTCTTTCCTTCTTGCTGCTCTTGGCACTCGCCCTCGTCGTGGAAGGACTGAGGTGTTGTCCTTTCCCCAAGACATGGGTATCATCTACTTCGGTGGTCCATGACCCGACAGACCATCCTCTTCGGTGGGTGTGCGAGCTGTAGTCTGGATCGACGACTTGGAGGGTTTCCATCCCGCTATCTGCCGTGGGGTGATTTTCCCGTAAAGCCAACGCCGATCGGGGCGAGGGCGAGGTGGGCGTAGGAATCTCATCGGAAAAGTGGACGGAGGACGAGTTGGTAAGAGTTGGCGAAGGTGGGGTCAGGCCTGAATGGGAAGAAGGGCTGGGGGAGTGGTTCGGATGCAAGTGTCCCGGTGACGCCGAGAGATGGTTCGGGGATGCGTTGGATGGCCGAGGCGGTGTGGTATAAAGTGTTTGATGGGAGTGGGTGTCGATAGGCAGCGCAAGGGAGCGAGAGATGGGTCGAGGAGACGACAATGAGGGTGAGTCGAGGTCGGTGGTGATGATAAGCGGAGGAGATGGTGGACGGGATGTCATGTCGGGTGGCGGAAAGTGGAGACCATGGAGTGGTGGATCAGACTGCTATATAGACAGGGATCTGCGCACAAAGCGGTGCAACTTGAGTCGGCGAAAAGTTGGCTGTCGTGACGGCCGATTTCGAAATCCGGGCAGAGCAGGCGGAGAGAGGAGGACACGCTTGGAAGGGCGGGCGCGAGAAGGAAGCTTGGATCGATGGAAGTAAAAGAAGGCCGCCCTAGTCTTGGCGGTGACGAGGTGAATATCAATATGACCCGAGCCCCGTGAAGCGAGACGATGGTGGATGTAATAGTGGCGATGGCAGCGGAGGACCGGTCGAGTGTAAGGAGTACGCAAGAGGTACCGTTTCAAGGTGCCAAGCCTCTTTTGGATAGTTTACCAGATCGGGTCCCAACGAGCCTGAATGCCAAGCGGAGCACTTTTCTTGGCTGCTCAAGGTGGTGCAATCATGAAGTGAAGGAGAAGAGGCCGAATCACACCTACAATGACCCCTGGAAAGTGCAATCTGCATTCACACACCGGCTGAAACCGCACCAGGCCGCCGAGCGGATGCCATCCAGACTCCGTTGACTGCAGTGGACATCTCCATCCACGCCTGCACAGTCTGCTTCTCCCGCTGCATCCTCTTGCTGTACGGCTCTCGGTGACCCTCCATGCATGACATCCAACGTACATACATACAAGTGGCAAAGTAGGCGTGCGAATGATCCCAGTCCGCCTATCTTTGCCGTTGGAACTGGCTTTGACCAGACGCGTTTTCGTTTCTGCAGTCCAAGACGACACGATTCACCCCTCACACCATGTTTGCGACCTCCTCGTCCTCGTCCCACTCGTCGAGGCCGATCGCCAACCTTCCCCACCATTCGACTCCCCACACGGCACAGCCACCCGCTCCCCGTACGCTTCACAGCTCGCCCTACAACCCCGACCCGAGGGAACTCCATGCGGGTCCAAAGAACCGCCTGTTCCTCGCGCTGCGTAGCAACATTGCGACCGAGGTCGACTGGGCGCTCCCTCGTCTCGTGCTAGCGAGCTTTGATCAGCCCGAGCTGTTTCGGCTAGAGGTATGGGTAGACAGCGTGAATGCGCTGCGCGAGTGGCCGGAAAAGTGGTTGGTGGAGTTGGAAAAGGAGGCCGCGCTCAAGCTCCTGCGGGACAGCGGCGAGGCGCATCCGGCACTGGGCAACGTCCCCGAATGGACACGGGATAAGGCGCTCGAGGGACGGGCGATCAACTCGCTACTGATCATCCGCAACGCTTCGCTCGTCAACAACAATGCGAAATTCATCTGCCGGGCGAGCTTTCTTTCGTTCCTCGTCCGCTTCTTTTCGCTCCCGCAAGATTTTCTACTGGAGTTGACGATGAACACGCCCGAAGCGTTTCACCACCTGTTGACGATCCTGCAAGCGATCTTTGTCTATCTACCGATACCGACACCGACACTATTCACGGATATCCTTTCGACGACATTACCCGCCCTCTTGCTCGAGACGCGGGACGCGACGATCCTCAACCTCCTCATACCCCTCTGCATCTCGGCCCTCACCATCCCCAGCCTCCCGCCGCTGCCCGAGCTGCTCATTCCCCATCTCCTGAATCTCCTCACCCTCCGCCCGTCCTTCCCCACTTTGGAAGTCACGCTCGACTTGCTCATCTCGTTGACCCTGCAACCCAATTATGCACGCCAGATCCTCGCCCTGCCGAACGTTCCCGGCCACTTGAAATCCCTGGCCTTGCTGCTGAAATATAATGGAAAACCAAAGACGGCATCGTGGGATCCTCCGCATTACCTTGTCGGCAGGACATTGCGCAATCCCGCGAGCGGGGTCATCGCGGCGGAAGAGGCGAGCCGACGTCGTGCCAGGGAGAGAGAACTTGCTCAACAACAGATGGAGGTCTTCGGTGGACCGGGAGTCTTCAAGACCGTCGGTGAAAAGGCCCCGATATTGGGCCATTCAACGAAAGCGCATTTGTTTCAGATGCACGAGCCTAGGCGGTCCATTACTTGGTACGTCAGATGTCCGATGGTCGAGCTGACGTCCCTAGGATGCACGAGACGTTCGTCTACTCGTCCAATTCGCAACTCCTCCAGGTAACCTTTTGGCACGCCTACCGAGACTTCTTCCAGCACACCTCGACCGTCGAACCACTGTTATCGGCATCCGAAGTGATCAAAAACGTGACAGTGGCATTCCCCGGCGCGAGCGCAAAGATATGGATCGACCCCAAGACGGGCGAGCAAAAGTTTGTGATTGCCGGGATGGGGTTCCGCAAGGGTTCAGGCGAGTATCTCCAGCACTGTTCGACGCATCCACTGATGGGGTGCACACAGACGAGGAAGACCGATTCACCTGTCTTTGGAAATCTTGCACGACGCCTACAGGCGCCACCAGCCCGTCGTCGCTGTTGACCCATATCCAAACTGCCCATCTCACGCCATTGCCTACCACCTGCTCGTGGGCAAAGTGCACGCGCACGCCGTTCACCCTCTCGCATCTCCTCACCCATCTCCCATTGACCCACCGCCGTGCCGTTCCCGACACCATCACCGTGCATCCCAGTCTGTCGGACTCCGCGCTCCTGGGGCCAGTCATCACGACCCGCCCGCCGGCGCCACTGTCGTCGACACTCAAACTCTCCCGCACGGGCCTGATCACCCCGCTTGATGCGCGCAATCTTCCCACCGGTGTTTCGTTCCTCTCTGCTCTCCTGATCCGTAATCTCGCCCGGACGCTCCGCGTTGAAATCGCTGGCTCGGTGCCGGTCGATGCCGAGCAGAAGGAAGAGAAAAAGAAGCATCTCGACGAGGACCGATTTGGGCTTCCGATACCCGACAGCGTGCTCAAGGAGGAAGAGGAAGAGGAACAGAGTCTCAAGGTCGAGGTCGGCATGACGCAAGACGAGCGGGAGCGCGCAAAGTGGGGTTTTCAGGGCTTGGAGGCGGACGTCGTAGAGATCATCGAGAACGACCTCGCGGGGCTGGGTCAGTATCTGGGCGAGGCGTTTGGGTGGTAGTATGCATTTTTGGGTTTTTGGCTAGAGCTTTGCCTCGCCGGGCACCACGGCCACGCATTCAATCTCGATATCCGTGCCCTTTGGCAGGGTGTAGACGCCGATGCACGAACGCGCGGGAGCGGGCACGGGCACCCTGGCTGTGTAGACCCGGTTGATCTCGTCGAAGTTTTTGTAGTCTGTGATCTGATATGGGCCATCAGCTCTGGCCAACAACAGGTGACGGCAGAGAGAAAACAATGCTCACGTAGATGTTGAATTTGATGGTATGTTCCAGCGACGACCCGTGGGCCTTAAGCACGGCGTCCAGGTTGTCCATAATTTGCGACTGTCCGGCGTCAGTCTGTCTCAAGCTGCATTCCCGCAATACCAGAACAGACCTACGACTCGATCACCGATGGGACCCTCGACCAGTGACCCGTCGGGTCTCGCACCGATTTGGCCAGAGGTGTAGACGAACCCGTTCGAGCGGACCGCGGCGGCTGATCGCTCTGTCAGAAGTCGGGACGAGCAAGATTGTGTGCGTCCAACTCACACAGGAAGGCAGGAGAGGCGGCGTAGCCGGGTACAGCGTTGGCGATGCGTTGCATGGTGGTAAGTCTGAGGCGTCGGATATTGGATAAATGGAGACTTGAGGGGAATGAAAGAATGCCTCGACTGTTCTTGCTAAGCAGATAGCGACCTCGGTCAATTCTCGGCTCGTGCGGTGTTCCCCGAGATTCTCGCTGGTCGCGACCGACCTGGTACGAAACGATACATTTGTACAACAGAGTATGCAGTCATGTAATGATTTGTTCTACTCCCGTATCCCGACATACGGGCAGATCAACCCAAAAACACTGTATCGTCTATCTCTATGCCAAACTCTTCTTTCGCCATGGCTTCGAACTGGTGCTGCAGTTTATCCTCCCAGCCGATATCCTTGTTTTTGGCCAAGAACCCTTGGAGCGATACCGTGATCAGCATTTACCTCAAACTCAAAGACACGACTTACGCTGCTTGAGCGCCGTCGCCCAGAACGCCAGATCGACGAAACCCAAGGTCACGCGGAACAAGACGATGTCGAAGCGGTCCTTGAGCCATGTCCTCAGGCCCACGTTGTGGAGGGATCGAGAACCAGTCAAAGAGCGGGTGTAACCTATGGCTGCCCACTATAATACAATCGAGTCAGCCTACTTCGGAAGACCATACAGCGATGATACGAACCTTTGCTGTAAGGTTCACCCGTGATGAGGGCGATCCCAGCGTCTAAGCAGATCAGCAGAGTACACAGTAGACCATCGAATGATTACACACCTGGTTATTGGCCTGCATCATCCTTTGACATCGTGTCAAGAAGATCAATTCCTGACATCGACCCACGTCAGGTTGTTTTCAACCTCATCAGACAAGACCCACTCGAGGAATCAGCTTTTCGTTCTCCAACATCGTCCTGAGCCTCTTCTTCAGCTCTAGCTGCTGCTCATATTCGGTTTTCGGCGCCACAGTTTCGCCATTCGCATCCTTCTTATGTTTGTTGACTTGGAAAGGCCGCAGCAGGATGGCCGAGGCGAACCTACTTCTGGTGAGTGAACCGAAGGAAACCTGCTAGCAACGCACATATTGGCATCTAATGCAATTCCCCATTTCTTGGCGATGCCTTCGATAGTGGGAACATCTAGGACGAACAAGGACCGCCAGAGGGTACAGTATTCCTCTCTGAACTTTTGGGGAAGCGTGATATACAGACCATGGTCGATCAGGATCTGCAATCAAAGCCTAAGCAACAGGCTGGAGACTTGAAAAAACACCAAAACTTACGAGCTGCGGCTTTCCCTTCTTTGTGGGATGCGGCCGAACGAGCAGGTTGCCGGGATGAGGATCACAATGGACAAAGCCCCAGGAGAACGTCATGGCCGACATGGTCGAGATGGCGAGATCCATGACCTCGCGAGGCTTGAGACCCCACTTTTCCATCTGCTGTTTATCATTCAAGCTAATGAATCGATTAGCATCATTTCATTCCGTCAGCGGTCAACTCACCGACATCCATCGACCCATTCCATCGCCATTATTCTCTGGCTTTCCTTGGCGCCTTCTTTCTCGCCATATACCTTTGGCACGTAGACATCGTCTCTGAGTTCGGGCGTAAGAGCCAGCAGCTCGGCACAACGGCGAGCATTGCCAGCTTCATGTGTGAAAGACGTCTCAAGGCGCATCTGAGACGAGATATATTCGGCGCTAAAAGGAGGTCAGAACTGCGATAGGGTAATCGAGTATCTTGGACGACTGACACAAAGTACACTATGATTTAGAGTCAGCTGATGAAGCTGTTCGCGATACAAGTCACTCACTGGGCATATCAAACAATCTCTCCGCTAGCCACATCAAAGACCGGTAGCTGAAGAGATCCCACTCCATTTGCTTCTCGATTGCCGGTTTCTGGACTTTAACGGCGACCACTCTTTCAGGGCCCCCAGGTTCCAAAGGAGGTAGTGTCGCTTTATGGACCTGTGCAATGGACGCAGATGCCAATGATTCAGTGGAAAAGGTGAGGAAAACGTCGAGAGGGTCGAGACCGAGATCCTTTTGAAATACCTGAATACCCGATCGATCAGTTGAATTTCTGCGAATCGCGAGTGGTCCCTACCCCGACGACCTCGTCGTATGGAACAGAGGGCGCTCTATCAAAGACATGACCGAAAGCTTCCCGGTAAGGTTTGGGAAGAAGAGCCGCTTGTAAGCCTGTGAGAGGGTCAGCTTGGCTCTACCGGTCGTGAAAACGAGCTCACCCAGCGCTTGACCCAGCTTAAGATACATTCCCTGGTTCTCATCGATGACCCACCTGAGTCGAGCGGCAACTCGTTCATGGAGGTGATCGATCTGGCCAGCCTTCTCGGGAGAAAAGTTGAGTTTGTCTAGTTGAGCTGAGTTCAAAATTCCCTTGCATGCACAAAGGTTGGTACCCACAGTCCACAGTGCACAGTAGTCTGAGTCACCAGCATGAATATGAAGGCCTCCATTTCTCAAGGAAGCAAGAACTCACCCTATCCAGCCAGTCCTCAAGCTCCTCGACAACGCGCTCGCATTGTACTGCCTATCGTATGCATAGACACCTCCAGCGACGACCAAGACACCTCCTGTCCCCCTGATCCACTTTGATGCACGCGATCGAGACGCATGCGGCACCTGTGTTGGTTGATGAGCATTGCGGGGAAGCTTAGACGTATGCAGCGTCCTCCGAAAGATCGATGGCGAGAAGGGGGGCAACATTGGGGATCTAGTGGTGTCAACAAAGAGATGGTGTGCGACAGACGACAGATCGACGATGACGCTCTCACCTGGCCGACTTTTCGGCGGCCATTTCCGTCGGATCGTCCTCGGTCATGAGCTTGACATCTGACCGAGGGACATCAGCAACCGTCTGGCCAGGCAGAGGAGCCTTCGATTACATCGCAGCGTCGGAGCGGGTAGTTGAGCCTCTCGTGCAGAACGATCTCGAGCTGAGGACCGTTCAATATCGCGCGGAAAAACGGCCAGCGTCCTCCATGAAGTGCAAGCGACATTTACATACAGACTGAACTAGAAAAGCATTCTCATTTCTTACGGGCAATCTCACTTATGATGGCCTGGAGACCTTGACCGTTCGAACCCTTGACAATCACAGGCTTGCCATGATCTTCCCATCCTTCCGCCCAATTGTAAATGAATCGAGCTCCCAACGAATGAGGAAGAGGAGCTTGGATTTGCTCATTGTACTGGGCATCGGAGTACGGGTTGACCTTGGTCTCCGAGCCGTGGACCTTGGTCAAGACCTCGATCAACTCGTTGCCGGTCGGGTTAAACTCTGTCAAGTCGAACACCTGGCCGGGGAGGGCGTTGAGGTCTCCCGACACGAGCTGTGCGACACCCTCTCCGAGGTATGGTAGAGAGCTGGAGAGGTCAGATGTGAGCGAGAGATATATGACGGGCTTTGCTGCACATACGTGATGCGAAACCCTTTCTTCAGATTGTCCTTGTAGCTCACAATCTTGTTCTCGGGGACAGCGATGCCGACGAGGCTAGAGCGTGTGCGTCAGCTAGTGAGACTCTCCTCATCCGCGCGCAAGGCTTACCCCCCCGGGAAGCCCAGGAACTCTGTAAAGAACCCGCTGTGGACGACCGTTACCGGGACTTTCTTCGTTCGAGCCCGTTCAAGAAGAGCTTCTTTGACTGGCAAGAAGGACAAGCTGGGGATCGCCCGATCCTCGTCGGACCAGGACTCGCCGAATTCGGAGGGGATGAAGGTGACCAAGTTGTTGCTTCCCTCGAGCGCATCGACCAGAGCATTTTGATGGGCAAGAGCTTCCGAGCCGGCGGCGGAGCTAGCGGCGACGTCAACATGGGCTGAAACTCGTGGATTTCGGGACCCACATCAAGACGACAGCGTCCGCGACCGCTTTGCGCAGCTTGGTAATGTCGGGCGACGCAAGGTCTACTTCCCGCTTCTCCACGCCGTCGGGAAGGGATGAGACATTCGATCCGGCTCGGTGAAGGACGACAAGGTTGACCTTGCCGGATTGGTGAACCTTGGAGAGCGCGGAAAGAAGGGCAGAGCCGACTCGGCCGTTGTGGTTGAAGAGGACGATAGTAGGAGGAGCCATGGTGGATAGTAGGTAACAATTTCCGGATACAAAGACCAGAAAGGGTAGCCTTCTTATAGGTAGCAGATAGGCAGACCGGTCTGCAGCTTACTCATCTTCAGCCCGAAGAGATGTCATCATCGCAAGCCATTCTTGTTTTGGGTTTCATGATCTCGTGCTTTGAGCATACTCGGGGAGAGTCGTCTTTGTCATCAATGCTCTTCCCTCGGGTAGCGAGTGAGATATGGCGGAACAGGTACGCCATCCTCCGCAATCTGATAACAAATCATTGGTAAATGACATCACTACTCCCCGGCCATCGGGCAGAGCAACGTCCATATTGTTTCGGCTGAGTCTGCACGGGCAAGGGCGCCATCTGGAAACGAATGTCTATAACGCCTTGAAAACCCACCACTCTCACGGTAGAAAGCGCTGTCTGGACGAGATGTACGTAATCAGTTCTCAGAAACCCATGCAACCAGGATCCTCGACATATCTCGACTGGTAGCCATCTTGCCGCCGTCAATACGGGCAGGAATGGGGTCCAGGCTGGCAGCGAGCGGTCGCGGTGTCTGTGCGACCGTGCGCAGCTTTCTTACCTTCGGATGTAAAGGCTTCCTCGGATGATGGATGCCGTCCAGAGCTGCAGAAGCTATCATGAAGATGCTGCTGTCCCCTGCAGCGGCCCGGAAGCTGGTCCGCCGTCCCACCTGTATCCAACAGATCGACCGAATTCAAGGAGGCATGCTCGGATTTGGCCCACGGACTATCGCGAGGATGAATACATGCTGAAACTGTCGGCCGCTCTCGGAAGATTGGGGGAGAGCCCAAGGCGCCTTCGAAGCGCGCTCTGGCGATCTGTCTCGCTGGTATGCTCGAAACAGCTTTCCCGTACCCGCCTCCTCGCGCTGTATCTCGAACTCAAAGCTCCCCACGCCGGCCGGAAAGCGTGAAGCAGCATTCTGTCCTCTCCTGCGGGGCGCGGGGCAGCATAACGCGTACAATGCGCTGTCGGGATGCGAGACCGAGATCCTGGAAGCGACGGGTCAGGTTGCTATGTGCATCTGCCATAACCACGCCCGGTGACGGCGTCCCACATGGCAGAGTCGATCGTCAGTCTTTTGTTTCGCTCTTATCACTTGGGTATCTCTTTTTCATGAGACGGCAGATCTATGACAATGAGAGTCGAGGCTATAATCTCAACGATAAAAGGCTTTTGCTCGAGCCGAATATATGAGGTTGCCCTTGCGCTTCGGATGGCACACCCCTCCATGAAGACTCGAACGGTCCGCTTCTCGAGCGCCTACAAAGCACGAGATGCCGAAAGAGGAGGAAGGAGCGTGCGATGCGATCCAATCATCACACGGAGGGCGAAGGACTCGGTTTCCCACTCTCACCTTCGACGTGATTAAGGTGGATTCATCCAGCCTCCACAAGCCGCAGATACCTCACTAAGTGGGTTGAACTCTTCAAGATTTGCGAGTCCGGATCGCGCTGCGGCGCTCTTGGCTCTCGGCTATATTATGATGAAGTTGGACGAAATGGAAAGTGTGTTCATGGAGCTGGTCGGCGAGGTCTCGTTTAAGGGCTATTTGCATCTGGAGGACGAACCGGGAGTATATAGTGACCCGCTGTGAGATCTAGACGAGGTAGGACGGCACAGTCCTAGAGTGCTATCGATAGACTAGGAGGTGGAAATGAGAATGTAGAATGTTTACTCGAGGGAAGCGGTTTGACGCCCTTCCGGCCGTTTATGTTTATTTAGTTCCCCAGGCCAACGATCGTTTCGAATGATGCCTTGTGAGCGGGATGACGTCCGGCGGTGAAGGTTGTAGGCATCATCCCGGTGTAGCGAATGCGCATACTGCTGACAGATCGCGACAATCTTTTGCCCTCTTGTCGCCATGAGAAGGGAGGGATAACAATGGGCTATCCAGGAGGTGCGTAGCTATTGGTCAGAACTGCATGTCGAGAGTATCGCTTCGCCTCCCTGCATTTACCCAAAAGAACCGCTCGCCTACTCCTCCCCACCCTTGAGCACCCACTCGAACCCTCTCCTTCCCAAGCCTGCATTCGCCCCGAACCGCTCCACGCTCGCCTTTTCTATCCTCCTCGCCACGAGCCTCGTTGGGAATCCCGAATAGATCGTCGCGCGCTGATGGAACAGCGTGGACGGGGCCGCATGGCCCGTCTCGCCCTCTCCCGGAGCGGGGTTCGGGGTATAGGTGATGAGCTCGAGGCACGACCTACGAGATGGGTAGACGGATCAGCTACCTCTCCCTTCTGGGTCAAGAGACATCGGACGTCGACGTACACGTATTGCGCCAGGCTGAGGTTGACCGACATGCACGTGGCCTTAAGCGTCGACGGGTCCACAAAGACAATCTCGCGGACGTACGCCGTGGGCGGGAGACTGAAGAGCTGGTTGTTTCGCAGAGATGAGCGAGGACGAGATCGGCACAGCTGCCTCTGCACCTACCTTGGAGATCCACTTGGGCGCGCCCTGCTGGATACCCAGGACCCTCTCGGTGCGGAGGATGCCCGTTTCTGGATCTATCGTCCGCGCGAGCGTGTCGACCGAGAGGACATGGGTCGCAAACGGGTTCGGGTACTTGCGGTGCAGGCAGTTGAGTGTATGGACATGTGGGAAGCTGGACAGCAGGGTGTTGGCTTTAGCGTCGGTCTCGACGAGGATATAGTTCGGGGGGACTCACTCGTAGACTATCTTGTTCTCGTACACTTTCGGCATGGCGAGATTCGGGAGACGTGGGAGGGTGAGAGGCTGGGTGGTCGAGCAGAGTATGTGTCGGTGTTTGAGAGTGATGAGGGAGGATATAGGGGTGCGGCTGTCGTGTCTCTACTTTGGTATATTCATGGTATGAGTGCCCGGAATGCGAGGGACTGCCGACGACGACGACTTTGACAGACAAAGGGACTGTCGCATTCATCATCACGCCGGTTCGTCCAGACCTGCGCAATCCAGCTCATTTGCTTCCGTCCGAAACCGACTTTCCTATCCACAGCAGCCCGGTCTTTTCAGTATCGCTCACACTGGCTGATACACGATCGTGGGAAAACCAGTTTCATCAATCTCGTCACACCACTCGTAAAAGGAAAAGAGCGAAAAACGAAAAAATGGTATAGCAATGCCGGCCGTCTCGTTTCTATATACAATGGGACGGGGGCTATTGATCGTATCCTCCGGCGGCGTAGACGACGATCTGGCCGTATTGCGCCGTCAAGGCGTTCAGCAGAATCAAGTTGCCGTCGACCTCGACCGTCTCTGACACGCCCCCCGAGGCTGCTGAGGGAGACGAGCTGATGGTCGCGGTGGACTTGACCGTTTGGACCTCTGCGTACGGATCTGAGGTTGCGTTCTTGGATGCCGAATGGGGGGACGAGGAGGAGAGCGATGACGTTGATGATGATGATGAAGATGAGGAGGACAACAGGGCGGTGGTCGAGGAGGATGAAGGTGTGGAGGTGGACGAGGAGGTCGAGGAGGACGGCGCGACCCATGTCGAGGTGGAGGACGAAGCAGCGACCCAGGTGGAGGAGGTGGTGGGCGCGACCCAGGTGGATGTCGAGGTGGTAGGCGCCACCCACACCGAAGACGACGTCGTCGGCGCGACCCATGTTGATGTGGGCGTCGTCGAGGTGGAGGGTGCGACCCAGACCGAGGACGAGGTGGTTGGTGCGACCCATGTCGATGTGGGTGTCGACGACGACGTCGTGGAATCGCCTTCATAGTACCAAGTGATGGACAGTACGCCCACGCTCTCGTCGGCGAATCGCTGGAACAGACCAGGCGACATGTCGAGTCCTCCGTAATCACACCTACGAAACTGTCAGCGTTACATTACACTAAACTTCGTCGTATCCACTCACGTTGGACACTCGTCCATGATCTCGACGCCAGAGACGGTGACGCCGTTGGCGGTGATGGTGATATATTTGAAGCATTCTGGTCCGGGATCTGAAACGAATCGTCAGCTGTCGGCACGGACGAGGCCGCGCCAGTCAAGCAGACGTACATCCACTGCCGTACTGGGCGGTATCTGCGCGCAACAACCATCAGTCAACGGTATACAATCGACCCGCAGGTGTCAACTCACTCAGAGCAACCATCAGATCCGAGTCGACCGAGTTCTGGCCTGAAGAGAAGAGTGCGCTCAGCGGGGGTATCTGAAGCAGATTCTACGAGGGACATACCACACGCGCCCAGTCCGACATAGAAGAAGGTTCCCCGTCCGGTAAAGCTGTCTCGCTTTGCCAGGTCGACGGTCGTCTCGTTGTTCCACTGCGGCGCCTCGTCTCGTTCCGGGATAGCCTTGAAGCTCTTTTTACCGTGAGCGTGACGTTTGCGGTGGAGGCTGGAGCCGTGATTCGAGGCCGAGATGAGGGAAAGGGATGCGAGAAGGGTAAAGAGGGTTGGCAGGGCGAGCATGGTGGGATTGGTGAATTGCGCGGTGGATCGTGAAGGTCGTCTATTAGTGTGTCGGGCGTTGTAGATCGGTGAGTCTTGTTTACTCGGGTGGTGTGTGGTAACGAGCGTGATGTGGTCGAGTCTACAAGTGTATGATGATAGTTGCCGAGGTTGATTAATCAACTTGAAGATGGAAAGGAGAATGTCAAACGGGGGGAGTGTGCGTCCGAGCGCTCTGGCCCGTCAAAGGAAGCTAGCGGTCCAAGCGGGGGGCAGTCGCTGCGTCGGCACCACTGTCGATGCGGGACTGTGCATCCCGTAAGCTTACTGATTGTTTGTGATCAAGTATGCCCCCCTGTGGTGTCTCATCAGATGGGTGCATCCAGTGCAACAGTCCATCCAATGGGTCACCTCGTCCACGGTCATTCGCATTGTTTGCGGTTTGAGATTCAGGGATTAGGGCGCACACATGAAACACCGTACTCAGGGGTGCAGGGAACGGAAAGTGGCAGAGGGACGAGTGCCATAAATAGCTTGGACCAGTGGGCTCTTCCCGTAGTCGATGCATACTATGCTCCGCCCTCTGCCTCGAGCGCCTTCTCGAGGATCTCCACCGCACGGCCTACCTCTGTGAACGTATTGTAAAGCACGACCGGGCTCAGACGAATGACATTCGGCTGCCTCTCGTCCCCCGTCAATCCCAACTTGAGCATCCGCCCAAACACCCTCGCCATGACACCCTGGCCCCTCGGCCAGATCTCCAACGACAGCTGCGTTCCCCGGAACGGTGCGGCGGGGGTCAGGATCTTGAAGCCGACGCTTCCCTCGTTTGCCGCCCCGGTGATGAAGAAACGCGAATCGCGCAGCAACAGCTCGAGGGTTCCGGTCAGGCGTTTCGCTTTCGCGAGCATGTTGTCAAAGCCGGCCTTTTGGATGATTTTGAGAGTGGCCAGGAGCGGGATGGAGGACAGGACGGGCGGGTTGGAATGCTGATACCCCTTGGCGCCGGGTGTAGGGCGGAACGTCGGTTCCATCTGGAATCGCGTGGTGGCTTCATTACCCCACCATCCGGCGAGCCTGGTGCAATCAGCACATGATACGTATCGGCAGCAGACCCAACTTACCGGCGACCACCGTCGTCCAGTCCGGTACGGATAAAGTAACCCCCGACGGCACCAGGTCCCGCATTGAGGTACCTGTTCAGCGAGCTCGTATCAGCGCGGTCTTCACGACAGCTCGTGAAAGTGGAACCCACTTGTAGGTACACCATACTGCAAAGTCAACTTTCCACCTGTCGAGCTCGACCTTGACGTTCCCGATCCCATGAGCCATGTCCAAGCCTATCAGTGCGCCGATCTCGTGCGCCTTGGTGGAGATAGGGGGTACATCAAAGAGTTGGCCAGTGTAGTACTGAACGAGCGGAAGCCAGACGATCGCAATCTCGTCTCGGTTCTCCTCTAGCACGCGAAGGATATCCTCCGTACGAAGGGTATCCTCCCCATCCCGCGGGGTGAGCGGGATGATGGCGTTTTCGATCTGGGCGGGGGAGAGCGTGGCGGCGTGCAGTGCCGGGTGGGAATGTATGGCGTACTATGTTACAAGATAAGCTCGCCAAGTACTCTTCAAGAAGGGACATCACGCACCCAGTCGCTGGGGAAACTGCCCTTCTCGATGACAATCTTCCAGCGCCTCTCGGTCGGACGATAAAAGCTCGTGAAGAGAGCATGGATATTGCTCGTCAGCGTGGACGAATGCGCGACCTCGGACTCCTCGGCGCCGATGAGGTCGGCGAGCAGCGGCGTGAGCGGTGCATCGACGTGTTTCCATGGCCGGGAATGTGGGTGATCGAAGTGGCCGTTGACGGCCCGGGTCGACCACACGTTCATCTCCTCCATCACATGCTGCCGGGCACGCTTCGAGAGCAGTCCGAGAGAGTTGCCGCAGAAGTAGATTTCTGGGTCATCTGAATGACCATCTTCGGCGTCAGTACGTCTACCGATGACGAAACCCATAAGACGATTCGCCTACCTCCTTCGCCGCCGCAATCTTTCGAGTTGGGCAGCTCGAATTCTCCTCGCGTCCAGTTCAGAGGATCCTCATCGTCCCACTTCTGAAGATCCTCCCCCGATGGGATTGGTGTCGACGTTGCAGCCATGTTGATACTACTCTAGAGATGAAGTACTATTGTCGGGATTCCAGATTTCAGAGGTGTCGCCTCCACCGGCGGTCGTCGCCGACGAAGGAGTAAGAAATCTTTTGCTTCCGGACTAATAGCATCAAGAACCGCCTTCAATACCACTTGAAACTGCCTCGACCGCAGTCTCGTCGCGCGACTTTTGCACCGCATCCACCCACGACGACGAGCTTCATCCTTCCTCTGCGTTCTCGATCTCTGCTCAATCCACCACGACCATGGCGCACCAATACGACAACTACTCAGACCCATACGATCGCAATGGTCACTACGCGGAGCCGAGCCCGTACGGCGAGTCGCCGAAATACCCCTCGTACGCCGGCGATCCGTCGGCGTCGGGCGAGAAGCTCGACGACGGATCCAACCTCGATTATGGAAACGGGAACATGAACGCCAACTACGGTACCGCGAGGCAGCAGCAGGGGCGCCAGGGCCCGCGGCCGGGCTCGTCGTGGACCGAGATGGGACCGCCGCCAAGGAGTACGGGAATCCTCCGGATGTGGAGGAAGGACGCGAGGGGGAAACAGTGGTTCAAGGTGGGTGCACTGGGGTAGAGGGTGCAGGAGGGGCCGGGCTGATTCCAACCACCTGCAGGGAGGGGGATGTCGCTCCTTCCTCCGGCTGTGTTGCTGTTGCGGGACCATCACGATCATCCTCATCGTCAGCATCGTCCTCGCCATCTTGCTGGTGAGTGTATTCTTTTATCCTTCACGGAATTGGGAATGGGCGTTGATCGAGACTCACCGCCAGTGGGTCCGCCCGCCGAATATCGCGCTCAACAGCGTCAACGTTGGATCATCCCCCGTGTCGTTGACGAATTCCGGGCTGATTATCAATTTCGACCTGAGTATCAGGTGCGTCGGCGTCCCTCGAGATACTTCTCCCCTCGCAGCTCTCCTTTGGCTTCCCATGCCCTTTTCACCTCATTTTGCTCCCTTTTCCTCCCATAGCTCTTCACCTAAAGCAGTCGCTCCTCCCATGTCTCTTCACCTAAAGCAGCCGCTTGGCCGCTCCACCCGCTTCCAATCTTTGTTTTCCTGGCGACCCTCCTCTTTCCCCTCGCCTGCACCCTCCTCCAGCTCCTCCTGCTTCCTTTAGCACCTTCTGCTCCCTTCATCTCCTTCTTCCCCCTCAGCTCCTCCGTTTTCTTCTCCTCTGTGCCTCTCCAGCTTCCACCCCCTCCCCTTTCCTCCAGCTCCTTCTCTTCCCATTTCCTCGTTCTTCCGCTCTTGCCCGTTCGGCCATCCCTTCCTCCTGTGGTGGTTCCCTTGATCGAGCTGTGCACTCGATTCGCATGTCTCTCGTCTTCAGATCCCACCCCCCCTCTTTCTTTTGGTCATCCCAGCGTGCAACTAACACACCACTTAGCGTCTCGAATCCCAACTGGTTCGCCGCCGATTTCAAGGAGATCGTGGCCGTAGCCCGATACCCTGGAAACAACACGAATATCTTTGGCGGTGGATCTCTGTACAATGTAGATTTCGCAGGGTACACAGAGTCGACATTCCAGTTCCCTTTTACCCTCAAGCATGTCCTCCCTTGGTCACTGCTAGTCTGCAGCTAACCCTCGTGATAGCTATACGACCGCGCTCGATCCCAACAAAGTCATCCTGACGGATCTGATCAGTGGGTCTATCTTTCAGTCCAAGACGAGAAATCGTTTGCTGATTCGTCGCTTGCTAGGTAAATGCGGTATCGAAGGGGGAGCAGTACAGGACATCACGGTCGACTACGACCTGACCCTGAAGCTCAAGGTCTGTCTCTCCTTATCTTGACGAGCAGTGAGCGTAAACTTAGGCAAACACAGGTTTTGGGTGTCACTGTCAGCCCAAAGATCAGTAGCAGCGCGAGCTTTGAATGTCCCATTACCCAAGCAGAAATCGAGGTGAGCTTCTGTGCTTTCATCGGCTCGGCAGTGCTGATATTCGTTTGCAGAGTATCGGGGGGAGTATCTCTGGACTGTAGTATCAGCAGTTGTAGCCAAATGCACGATCGTCATGGACTATCCAAGGACTAGGTGATAAGGCGCCCGCTCGATCTCGGTTCTTCAATGTTTCGTCCCGTTTCGGAGGTGTCCACTATTTCGTTCCAGCCCATACCTTTCCCCTCATAGAATAGAGGTCTCTGTGAATCGGGTGCCACCGCGTGCATCTCTTGGCGGACCCAGTTTCGGTTCCTGAACGGTATCTCCTAGAGTTGCACGTGCGTGCTCTGGTGATCCTACCGGTATAAGATCCCTTCCCGCGACTTTGCTGCTATCCATCCACCTGATCCGTATCTCGTGCAAGCCTCCACCCCATCCGCCATGTCGTCTTCGCTCCCCCACGAGCGAACTCCGCTCACCTCGAACGGCAGCAAGGAGCCCGAAAGCCTCATGCACCAGATATCGGAACTGTTTTTCCACCCGTTCGTCCCCTCCTTCGCTTTCTCGAGGCCATACGTACGTTCACTGACTCACCTACTTCTCGCGATAGCTTCTCTGCCGGTGCGCTGAAGCTGTTGCCGAAGAAGGGAGCAGGCGCGCGGTCCAAGAGCAAGCGCGCTGATCGGATCCCAGAGAGGTGGGTGCCGTATCTGGTCTCGGAGTCTGCGCGGCGCTGATACTGCTGCACGTAGTGGTGAGACCACCGGCTACCACACCATCCCAGACTCGAATATCCGCATCCGTATCCCCAGTGTGTTCTTCCCTTTTCCTCCACAGCCCCCCACACCGTTCTCTCCCGCCCGTCCACCGTTCAGGTCTGACCCTTCGCCCCAGAGAAAATCGCTACGCCCGTCCGAGTCGAGTCCAAAGTGTGGTTTGCGAACGAGCGAACATTCGTGTCGTACCTCTCGATGGGGATGCTCTTGTCGACCATCGCTTCGGGCCTGTTGTTTGGAGCGAAAGACTCGCCGGCGAGGTACTTTGCCCTGGCTTACGCTAGCATGTGGGTGCCGCTAATCCCCGTTCATGAAATCGAGCTGGGGCTGACGTGACGTGCACACAGATCCGTCGGAGTGCTCGTGTACGGCTGGGCCGTGTTCCAGAAACGTCTCACGATGATCTCTTCGCGGGATGCCGGACAGTTTGGTAGGTCACCTTGACTACCGCTTGAAATGGAGACGGTCGGCTGACGACCCGTCCGCCCGTCAGACCTCCTCTGGGGCCCACTCTGTATCTGTCTCGCGATATTCGTCGCCATCCTCGCAAACTTCATCTTCCGTATCCAAGAGGCCCGACGAGAAACCGGTGCCAACCCGTTATCCTTCCAGAACGCGTGGTACCAGGCAGGGCAGAAGAGCTCGTGGATGGGCAAGTAAGCAGGAAGGCGGCATTCAGGTTCGAGCGAAGGGCAATATCATCTCTCCCACCATCTGTACCATTATGAACAGCATTAAATCGGTCGAAATACCGGCATGTACTGATTTATTCTCATACATCCATCACATGACACGAAAGCACAAATTAGACCAATCCCACAAGCACTTGCATCACTCAAGCATCGGCAGACGTCGTCTTGTAGGCCTAGAGAGTAGCGTCAGAACTCGTCTTCGAGCCGGTGCATTGAGATTGACTCACGGCCATTTCGGCATCGAGCTCCTCGGCAGTCTTGGGCTTGGCTCGAGGTTCTCGGGGTTTGGTAACACCGCCGCCTCGCGCACCTCGAGCGCCTCGAGCGCCGTTTTGAGCACGCGCAGCAGGGGCAGCCGCGGGAGCGACTCGCGAGGCGAGGGATTGAATTTGGTTGGGGTCAAACACGATCTCGACCTTCATCGGTCGCTCTGTTCGAGAAAGGGAGGGGGGCAGGGTCGTCGCATCGATGGCAGAGTCCGTAGATGAGTCGAAGCGGTGGAAATGTCGCGGATGTGGAATGATGGATGGGCGAACAAGGGTAGCGCAGGAGAGGCGGCGAGTCGGGAGACGAGGCGAAGAGAGGTAGAGAGGGTGGTGTTCGATGTAGTGGTTGAAAATAGATCGAGTAACAGGTGTCATTGAGATGAAGGATGATAGGAAGAAGCACGAGCAGGTCGTCAGTTCATGCTTGCGAATGGTGACGGCCGTATCCCCGAGCGAAGAGCGAGAGCGAAGGCGCGGTCGAAGCGTCTCCTTCTTCCATTGTGCGAAGCATTATCCTCGGCGATGAAGCCAAGGGTCTTGAAATGCCGCCAGCGAGACATAGTCTCCAGCTGATCGGTCCGTCCCCCTTCAGCGGGAACTATGTCCCAGACAAAGCCTTTAGCCGCCCGACCTGAAGACGTGGGTATCCCCTGATACTCGATTCCCTTCACTGCGAGAACCCCTGACCCATATTCCTTGGTGGAAAGACCGAGCAGCGCGGAAAAGTACGGGTCTGACCTTCGAGCCCATTCGCCCAGGGATAAAAATCAGCATTAACGAAATAAGACTAACGGTTGTCGATCATCCTGTTGTGGTCTGTCATCTCGTCAGCTTCCCCTCTGCGTGACCGTCCCTCCGACGTACAAGCAGCATGGGCCTTGTTGCCGTCGCCTCGGTTCTTGAACAAGACGGTGGCGACACCGGTAGACTTGCCCCCGGCGTTATAGGTGATCTGCGCGTGCTTCACGGGTCCGACAGTAGACTGCATGAGGTCCTGTAGAGCATGTCCTATCAGCGACTCGAGCCAAGGAGACGAGACAGATCACGTACCCTGACGGCAGCCTCGGTCACATCGGTCGGGAGGTTGCTAACAATGATCTTGGTCGCCTCGGCCGCGAGGGGCTTGGCCGCCGTCTTGGGCACCGTCGAAGCATACCGATCACGCGCACCTCCAGCGGCAGGAGCACCGCCTCGAGGAGCCGCAGACGCGCCTGTCCCGGGCGCACGGGGCTTTCGAGGTCCACGTTTAGTCCTGGGCTTCGCGGCGATGATCTGGTGGGCAGAAGAAACGATGAGACGAAGTTTTGGGACGAGACCAGACACTGCAGTCGACACGTACCTCGTCGAGAGGCTTGTCGATATCCATGGCAGCGGACGACATGGTGGATGATAGGAATATAGGTAGATGGGGGAACACCACCAAGGGACAGCGAGTCATGAGCTGGACAGCGGCGTTCTCGGCGATATATCAAAGTGGCTCCCCCTCTCATGACAGATGTCGAAGCTGCCTCGATGCACGGAAAGGCATACAGTTCCCTCGAAGGCTACATGAAAGCGGTCTTACAAGTTCCCTTGTCCATTTGAGCATATACGTAAACAATCGGCAGGAAAGAGCCACTCCGATGTTATATGTGCTCCAGAAACAACATGTCGACAAAAATACAATGGGCAGTTTTCTATATCTCTCCTCGAGTGAGTCTGCCTAGCATGATCAGAAGGCACGGGTACGAGGGCAGTCCTGGCGTCAATGGATTCGCAGAATGCTATAGCAGGGGCCCCTTGCAATCGAGATAAAGTTCATGGAAGCACACCTCCGACAGCTTGAGAATACCGACAAAGGATTTCCGCGTCGGGGGACTCGGGGTGCACTCGGGATGCACTCGGGGTCCTGACTTCGCCGTACAAGTAGTATGGTTTATGATATCCGATGACATCCTTTTGGCATTGTGAGCTTGTGAAGGGATACGTGTCTCTCCGGATGCTTTGCGCGCCGCCTACGTAAGACATCGGATAGTTCGGGGTACAAAATGGTCAATGGATCGCGAGCACCTACCTGATCAGGAAACGTTCCCAAGCAGCGGTCCTTAGTTTCCCTTGTGAAGGCGAAGCTTTTCAAGTGACGTTTTGTAGGATGGAAGGGCACGAGGGTCGCGGGGCAGGAAGCTGACGAAGGGCCAGTTGGCATCGGTTCGGCGTTAGGGCGGTCGACGCATACTTTCCAAACGAGGAAGGAGGTGGAGGGTGTCCGCGGGAAGATTCGGATGGCACAGTCGCTCTTCGGCCTCGCTTTACACGACCTGTCCGTCTGACTAAGCAACGACGATGCATCCTTTCTTCTGATTTCATGTCTCGCGTCTCGCTCTCGTCGCATTGCACCTCTCCTATATTCTTCTCGCAGCGCCTTCCGCTTTAAGTTGTCCATCGCACACCGACATCTAGCTAAAAAGGAAAAGCAAAAGCAACAAATTGGGTGGCGAAAGTACAATGAAAATCAAGAAGATCTGCACCGGCCCGCGTGTGCCCGTGATATTGGTCGTCTCGTCCCTCCTGGGGGCATCACTTTCGCTCGCCCAGGATGATGGAGACATGCACCACTCGCATGGAATGGCCAGCATGGTCAACGGGTCCGTCGTCGAGACCTCCTCGGCGTCGGCGTCAAACGCCACCCTCGCAAACGTGAACGCTACGCTGGATCCGGGAGTGTCCGATCCTCATTCACATCATCATTCGCATGCCGCTCCCAAGACAGTGCTGGACGACGAGGCTATCCATCGGATACACCACTTCCCCCCTTCCTACCTCGCCGCCGACTTTCGACTCTCGCCGGATACTGCAATCTTTGGCGAGGAATTCGATGACGAATGGGATCCGAGCGCCGAGGGTGGGGCGAGGGGATGGATGATTGTCCATGTTGCAGGGATGGTCGGAGCGTACTTTGGTGCGCTGCCCATAGGTGCGTACTCTGAACGATAGAAGCTACCAAGGGAGAAATGGTGCTGACAGCTTCAGCTTTGGCCCTGCGGGCATCCAATCATCCGTCCCATTACCTGAGTAATGTAGCGTTTCTGATCATTGCCTCGGCGGGCTGGTTCGCTGGTGCAGTCTACAAGGCCAAGTCTGCTAGCCGGTGAGTACACGCGCTGTCCGCTCGTGCAATGACCTGACGACTAGCAGATACGAAGGCGCCGTCCACGGATCCATGGGCAACATGCTTGTCCTGCTCTCCATTTCGCTCGCCCTGCTCGACTCGTGTGGTTTGATCCAACGATCCTGGTCCCTCTACCGCAAGGGTGAATCCCCGTTATCGGCGTTGCAGCAGGCGGTTGTCGGCCGAAAACGCACGCTTGCAGCCTCGCAGTTCGAGATGGCTGGTCTGATGGAAGAATCCGATATCCAAGACCGGGTCGTTTTTACTTTGGGCGATGATGACGAGGAGGCCGAAGTTGAAAACACGCGACCGTCCAGGCCAATCCTGCACATCCGTGACGAAGAGTCTCCCTCGCGCTCGTCCACCGGGTCCGATGGCACGCTCCAAGACGCGCCCTCCCCCGTTTCGACGCATGGCTACAGGCACTACGTGCGAAAGCTTCAGGCAATGCAAGATGGCGAAGCGGCTCCCCAAGCCCAACCTGTTCACCGAAAGACAGTCGGCTGGAAACGGGCCGGCGAGATTGCCTTGACGTGGACAAGGCGGATGCAAGTGGTGTTTGCCTATGTCGCGATTCTGACGGGAATTGTGACCTATTCGGTGAGTCAGCTTGTCTCTCATAGTCGCTGACAAGAAGGGCATGTGTCGAGCAGGCTTCATCAACACGTGTGCAGCGCACCTCGTCAAGGGCAGCATCTTCTTCTTGTAAGTCTCTATCTTTCAGATCCTGGATAGGGCTGATCGCACGTCAGATACGGGATCATCACCTTCAGTCGGTACCTCGGCGCCTACGCTGATTTGGGATGGGCGTGGAACCGACGTCCGGACGGAAAGGGTCCGTCGGCGGAGATGGTCGAATGCGCAGTCATCTTCCTGTACGGGATCAGCAATACCTGGATGGAGAGATTTGGGGCGCCTGCCGGCGCGCCGTATACTGTCAAGCAGGTTCAGCATATTTCCATCGCGGTGATGTAGGTCGAGTTTCAATCCTATTGCTACCCTGTCAGCTGACGCACGTGCAGGTTCTGGTTTGCAGGCTTGACGGGTGTCTTGCTCGAGTCGCGTACGGTGCGGACGCTGCTGTCGTCCGTCATGCCCGGCTCGCAAAAACGAGAGCCGGTGAGCTATTCGTCGAGCTTCAATCCCCTGCCGGCTCTGGTCATTGCCATCGTGAGTCTCTCGACCGATTATCTGCACCTGAATTAACGGAATGGCAGACCGGAGTGGCCATGGCGGCGCACCACCAGGACTACGTCTTCCAAGTGGCGATCCACTCGCTCTGGGGTGTCCTCCTCGCAGGCGGGTCGACCTTCCGATTCCTGACCTATTTCTTCCTCTGGCTCAAACCCCCAACCGACTCGGAGATGCCGTCACGACCCCCGACCGAGGTGCTCACCTCGTTCGGCTACGCTGCGGGCGGCATCGTCTTCATGCTCAGCGCGGAAGAGGTATCGTTCGCGGCCATGCGCTCGGGCTTTGACGACCCGATGGCGTTCTTGAATTTTACGATCGCGATCACGTCGCTGATCTTTTGCTGGATCACCGTCGTCATGGCCATCAAGGGATTTGCGAGTTTGAGGGTGATGCGCCGATCCAGGAGGTGAAGGGAGGGAGAGGAGAGAGGTGTCACGTCTTATAATACTCTACATATGAACCGCCTAATCTACACCCTCTAATATCTATAGCCTGTTTATGCCATGTAAACTGTGCAACTTACAGCTCACCCAGCGAACCACCGAAACACCGGTCCGACTACCTATCGCATGAGGTGCACAGAATCAAGACCCGCAAGATCTGGCTGTTGCAAGAGCACTTCCACCTCTTTCTTCAGCCGAGCTATGGCCGCCATGAAAACTATCTTTTGATACCGGATGGAAACAATACATACCCCGGGAGAATGGAATAGTCTCGCCGACCCTCGCCTCGCCCTTGATCTTTGTATACCAAGGTGACGCTCGATCTCCTTTTTCCCTCTTGATGGATCCGTTTATCGCCCAGGAAAAGTTGAAGCGGGATCGTCGAGGCGGGGAGGAAGTTTCAGTGGCCTTGCCCTCCTGGGACAAAGGCTGGACCACTCGCTTTCGAGGGAAGAGCGCGTTGGATGCAGCTGCATTCGGTTTCGAGGGCTTGGGTTTCGACTTGAGCTTGGTTCTGGGCTCTCGTCAGGAATCATTCAGGGTGCCGGGACGAGGCGTCTTACCGGCCCGACATGCGATTGACGCCGTCTGTCATGGCAGGTGAGGGAGGGGATAAGGACGGGTGAGAGGGTTTGGGCTGCGATTGAAAAAACAAGATCAAGGTGTGAGATCGGGCGTCGGATCACTCGGCGCAATCTCGTGGAAAGGATCGAGGAAGAGTTGATGAGGAAAGGAGAAGAAGCCAATCGAATCCCCACCCAGATCCCTCTATCCGATTCACTGCACGAAAGCTACTGCCAGAGGGTCACGCATAACCCACTGTCTCATTACCTTCCAAGGCCAAGGGATGCATACTCTTTAATGGCGTCCCTACGCCTGTGGTTTATCACCCCATCCCCCCGGTGCATGCCATTATCTGTTGCGTAAAGCGGGGTGGCCGTCACGGGACCCCTTGCGGCATTGTGCCGTTTTGCCACCGAGGAACCTCAAAGTGGGAAGTTTGGATGACGCGGTAGCCCTGTACGGGGTTCCCGTCGCTCCCCTTCCCAGACGACCCATCACCATTGCCATTCCTAATTCCAATCTACATCTCACACCTATCCTCTACAAGCAGACTCGCCGCGATGGTTTCGACCCGGCCCTCCCCCGCTCCGGCAAAGGGAAGAATCGCCTACCCCTCCGCAACGGGCTATACCGCGGGCGACGCCCATACCTCGCCTACCTACGAGGGCGAGTCGTCTCAGCCGCTCGCCAAGGTCGTCTCGCCGCAGTCCGCCTCGGAGCGGGAGAAGAACGTCCAGGGGCTCAAGACGTGGTGGAAGGGATTTGGAGGCAAGGCCGACGAGCCCACCAAGGCGTCCGACGTTGGAGGCGTCTTTGGCGTGCCCTTGCACGAGTCGCTCGAGTATGCCTCGGTGCAGATCTCGACGGCGGGACCGGATGGGGAGCTCTACGTCTGGGGGTACGTCGTGTGTTTGGATGCACCCGGATGTTTGGACGGGGGAAAGAGGAGCTGATAGGAGGTGGATTGCAGGGCCATCCCGGTTGTTGTCGCGAAATGCGGACTGCATCTCAAGGAGGCGGCGACCGAGGTCGAGGGGACGTTCAGAATCTCGGGTTCAGCGAAGAGGATGAAGGAGCTGCAGACTGTTTTTGATACCGGACCCAGGGTAGGTGCGGTATCGCTTCCAGTAGCTGATCCGCTGCAGTATGGGAAGGACGTAGATTGGAAGACGGTCACGTATACGACACACGACGTAGCAACGATATTTAGACGGTAGGTCTCACCTTCTGGGCATCGCTGACGACGACAGATACCTCACGCAGATGCCAGTAGGTTCCCTAATTGACACAATAGCTGATGGCAGGAATCCATCATTCCCTTTGATTTCTATCACGAGGTGCGTCGGCGCGGAGAAGGGGGATTCGCCTGCTTACAACCTTCAGTTCCGTAACGTCATGACGCAAGAAATTTCCCTCGACGAAGCAGTGAAAGAGTACAAGAGTCTCATCCGAGCCATGCCCTCGTGCAACCAATACCTCCTCCTCTACATTCTCGACCTCCTCAGCGTGTTTGCCAAGAAATCAGACATCAACCTCATGACGGCGCCCAGTGAGTTTCCTAGACACACCAAGCGCTAACGCCAGATCTCGCCCTCATCTTCCAACCGGGAGTGCTCAATCACCCGCTACACCACATGCAGCCGAGGGAGCACGTCCTCTCGCAGCGAGTGCTCGAGTTTCTCATCGAGCACCAGGACCACTTCCTGCTCGGCATGCAGCTCGCAAGTCTTCCTGTAAACCGGCAGACCTACATGCTGACTAGGCGATTGCAGAAACCAAGGAAACACAAGAAGAGGGAGCAGAAATCGCCGGTACCCTCTTCCCCACTCGCTTCTTCTTCGCCGGTCCCGCTCTCGCCCGTTGCAACCTCGCCTCCCCAACCGCCTCCCTTCGTGCGAGCCGATAGCGATCTCATGCTGCCCTCCGACTCGGACGACGAAGCCCCCGCAGGTGGCTACTACATCATGGAAGCACACAAGCCCCCCCGCACCGCCCTCGCCTTCTCCC